>CAUYRT010009633.1:0-25993 GCA_963574885.1 Lepilemur ruficaudatus | reverse complement strand
AAAATGAGCCGGGCATGGTGGCACATGCCTGTAGTCCCAGCTACTAGGGAGGCTGAGGCAGAAGGATTGCTTGAGCCCAGGAGTTTGAGGTTGCTGTGAGCTAAGCTGACGCCACGGCACTCACTCTAGCCCAGGCAACAGTTTTAGACTCTGTCTAAAAAAAAAAAAAAAAAAAAGAAATGATACCAATTCCATACACTCCTAACAGAAAATGGAAGAGGATGAAATACTTCCAAACTCATTTTATGAAACTAGTATTACAATGTTTTCAAAATCAAAACCAGACAAAAAAATAGTACAAGGGAAAAATATATAAATATTCTTAATGAATCTAGATGCAAAAATGCTCAATAAAATATTAGCAAATCAAATCTAGCCACAAAAAAAATAATAATATACCACAGCAAAGTACGGCTTTAACTGGTAATATAAGGCTGATTCAATTTTCAAAACTCAATCACTGTAATCCACATATTAATAATCTAAAGAAAAAATATGACCATTATCAACGGATGTAGAAAAAGCATTTGACAATATTCAAGATCTCTTTATGATAAAAACTTTAAGCAAATAAGGAATAGAAGGGAACTTTCTCAACCTTATAAAGGACATCTACAAAAAACAAAACAAAGCCTACAAAACCTAGTATTGCCAATAACGAAAAAAATAAAGGGATCATAGATCAGAAAGGAAGAAATCAAACTGTCCGATTTGTAACTAGCATGAATGGTCTACATTGAAAATTCCAAAGAACTTCCAAAAAAATAAAATAATTCCTAGAATTAATAAGGTCACAGGATACAAAATCAACATACAAAAATCTATATACTGGCCATGAACAATTGGAAAATTTTTTAAAATATACCATTTTAACATAGCTCCAAAAAGTTAAATACTTTGGCACATCTAATAAAACATGTATGGGATCTACATGTGTAAAACATTGATGACAAAAAATCAAACAGGATCTAAATAAAGAGACATATCATGTTCATAACTGGAAACCTCAATATTGTAAAGATGTCAATTCTCCTCAAATTGATCTACAAATTTAACAGAAAGACAATCAAATTCCCAAAAGGATTTTTGTTATATTACTAGAAATAGACAAACTGATCCTAAAATTTAAATGGCAAGGTAAAGGAACTAGAATAGCTAAAACAATTGTGAAAAAGAGAAGAAAGTTGAAGTAATCACACGATCCAATAATAAAACTTACTATGTTCTGAATCTTTCCTAAGAGAGAAAAAAAATGTTAGAAAAAACTTATTATAAAGTAAGTTACCAAAACAGTGGTATTGTGGCAAAGTGATAGACACATAGATCAGTGGAACAGAATACAGACTCCAGAAACAGACCTACACAAATGCAGCAAATTGATTTTTGACAAAGGTGCAAAGGCAATTCAATGGAGAAATTAGAGAAATGATAACTTTTCAACAAATGGTGTTGGAACAATTGGACATTCATATACTAAAGGAAAAAGAAAAAACTCAATCTAACCTTATGCCTTATACAAAAATTATTTCAAAATGAACCACAGGATCTAAATCTAAACAAAACAAAAAAGCTCCATAAAGTATATAAAAACATCTTAATATCAAAGAGCTAAAAAAAAATTGAGGACTTAGTGGGCCAACAACTAGGAGGAAAGGAGAACATAGGGCTATGCTCAGCAGTGAAAACTACTTTGTCTTAAGAGTATTTGCTAATCTAAAAGAGACACAGGGCAGCTGGGCGCAATGGCTCAGGACCATAATCCTAGCACTTTGGGAGCCTTGCTTAAGACCAGGAGTTAAAGACCAGCCTGGGCAGCATATCAAGACTATCTCTCACACCTGTAATCTAGCACTCTGGGAGGCCGAGGTGGGAGGATCGCTCCCAGTCAGGAGTTCGAAACCAGCCTGAGCAACAGCGAGACCCCATCTGTACTAAAAATAGAAAGAAATGAATTGGCCAACTAAAAATACATAGAAAAAATAAGCCGGGCATGGTGGCACATGCCTGTAGTCCCAGCTACTCAGGAGGCTGAGGCAGGAGGATTGCCTGAGCCCAGGAGTTGGAGGTTGCTGTGAGCTAGGCTGACACTGTGGCACTCTAGCCTGGACAGCAGAGTGAGACTTTGTCTCAAAAAAAAAAGACTCTGTCTCTACAAAAAAATTTTAAAAATTAGCTGGGCATGGTAACAGCACCTGTAGTCCCAGCTGCTCAGGAGGCTGAGGCAGGAAGATCCCTTGAGCCCAGGAGTTCAAGACAGCAATGAGTTATGACGGTACCACTGCACTTCAGCCAGAGCAACAGCTGAGACTATGTCTCTAAAAAAAATTTAAAAATAAAAAAACAAAAGAGACAGGGTAAAACTGAGCTGCATTTTGATATTCTCTCTAGGGGAACAAAAATGAAAGCACAATGTCTGCCAAAAGATAGAATTCTGGTAAACCACCCCACACTTTAAGATCTTGAAGACTAATCCACGTAATACGAGAGACCCCTAGGGGTGAGGAACCTGCGGCCTTCTAATTTCAAGATTGTTCTTTTTTAAGCCACAAAGGAGGCAATAAAAGCTGCTTCTCTTTTGCACTCCTTTTAATAAAAGGATTTTTCTGTAAGATTTGGATTCAGTCAAAAGACCGCACTTAAGGACCTAGAAGGACCACAAGGGGTCTTAGGCCACAGGCTCCCCGCCCCCTTACGGTTTGAAAACCTCAAGCCTTGAGCCTGGATTAATGTCATCCCAAACCAGTAAAACACTAAGGCATGCAACGTAAGTAAATTAAAATTTCCTTTTGGGTAAGATACCATCATCTTGGGCCTTAAGTTATCCTAAAAGTAATTTTCCAAATACACATAGTCAACAATATCTAGTCACACAAGGAAATAAGACCTCATGAAAGAACTAGTGTAACTACCAAACTAAGAATTTAAGGATGGGGTTAACAGCAAATTAGACATGGCTGAAGAGAGGATTAGCAAATGGATTAGAAAAAAACATTCAGAATGCTGCACAAAAGGATTAACAAGACAGAAAATACAGAAGAGGCCAGGCACAGTGGCTCAAACCTATAATTCTAGCACCCTGGGAGGCCAAGGCAGGAGGACTGCTTGAGCCCAGGAGTTCAAAAACAAACTGAGCAACATAGCGAGATATCATCTCTACAAAATACCTTAAAAATTAGCCAAGTGAGGTGGCACATGCCTATAATTCTGGCTACTCAGGAGGTTGAGGCAGGAGGATTGTTTGAGCCCAGAAGTTTGAGGTTGCAGTGAGCTATGATGACACCACTGCACTTTAGCCCAGGCAACACAGTGAAACTTTGACTCAAAAAAATAAAAAAAGAAATAAAGAATTAAGGGGTTTTAGGCATAGAAATAAAGTCAGAAAATCTAAAATATATTTATTGATATTTAATATATTAATTTTATGAGGTCAATTGGGGCAGAGGCAATATTTGAAGAGATAATAGCTGAAATTTTTTCAGAACTGATGACAGATAACAATTTACAGATTTGAAAATCCCCAAAGTCCCGAACTGGATTTTTTTCTAAATGCACAGACCCAACATAGCAAAACTTTAGGAAGACAAAGAAAAAATCTCAAAAGCAGCTAGAGAAAAAATACAACTTTCCAAGAACCAACAGTTAAATTGGCAGCTGACTTCTCAACAGAAATAGTAGAGGCCAGAAGACAAGACGAATGGTATCTTCAAAGTACTGAAAGGAAAATACTGCCATTTTCTACCTACCAAAACTGTCTTTCGAGAATGAAACAAAATAAAGGCATTTTTAGACAAATAAAAGACAACATTACAAAACCAAAAGATCCACACCAAAGAAAATTCTAATGGAGGTTCTCCAGGAAGAAAGAAAATGATCTCAAACGGAAAGTGAGAGAAGCAGAAGAAACAAAGAGCAAAGTCACAGTAAACATGTAGGTAAATCTTAATAACCACTGACTGTGTGAAATAATGTCTTACAGGGTTTATAAAAATAAATAGACTTATCACAGAAGGATGTAAAAAACAATACAGAAGATGCTTGTATTGTCTAGAAGAAATATAAAACCTTGTAAGACTTTGGTATGGTAAGTAAAATAGTAAATTAGGAATGCAAATTGTAATTTCTAGGGTAACCATCAGCAGAATAGAAACAAAGTGTATAATTTTAGGACTACAAGAGGGAAAAATGGAATGAAAAAGAATATTCATTTCAAAAGAAACAAGAAAGGAGCAAAAAGGGAACAAAGAACAAAGAGGACAAATAGAAAGCACACAGTATGATGGATTTAAACATAAACATGATAGTAATTACATTAAGTATACATGAACTAAAAATTCTAGTTGACACAAAAATTGTCAGGCTGGATTTTTTAAAATCTGACTATGTTATACATTCATGCACTGTCTACAATGTACCATGTATACAATGGTGGTCCCTTAAGATTATAATACTATATTTTTACTATACTTTTTCTATGTTTAAATATGTTCAGATACACAAATATTTACCATCGTGTTATAAGTGCCTACAGTATTCAGCACAGTAACATACAGCACAAGTTTTTAGCCTAGAAGCAATAGGCTATATACCATCTAAGTTTGTGTAAGTACACTCCATGATGTTCGCACAACAAGAAAATCGCCAAAACAACGCATTTCTCAGAATGCATCCCAGTCATTAAGCAACACATGACTGTGTTTAAAACAGAGATCTGAACAATAACTAGCCAGAAAGTTGAAAGGAAAAGGATGAAAAAAGACAAACTGCACAAATCCTAAACAAAAGAAAGCTGATAAAGCTATATTAATGCTAGATAAGGCAGACTACAGAAAGCATTGCAAGAAATTTTTTTAAAAAGAGGTAATTACTTCCTAATGATAAACAGGTCAATTCACCAGGAAAATACAATTTTAAATTTGTAAGGACAAAGAAGTAAAACAAAAATTAACAAAGCTACAAGACAGTGATAAATCCATAGTCATAGTAGATATCAACACGTATCTCAGTAAAAGAATGAATAAGCAGACAGAAAAGCAGCAAAGTTTTAGATTTAAACATGATTAACAAACTTGACTGAAAAGACATATGTAGAACACTAAACAATTGCAGAGGACATATTTTCTTTAAGCACGATGGAACATTTATAAAAATTGACCAACTGAAATTTCAACAAACTTAAAAAGATTAGAAGTACATACTGTATTTTGTTTGGACACAATACAGCAATGTTAGAAATTACTAAGCAGAATTATAACTTTAAAAGTCCCATATATTTAAAAATTTAGAAATATACTTCTAAATTACTTAAGGGTTCATAACTTAAAAAACAGTTCTGTAGAATGCAGATAATGTAGATCTTGGAGGCAAACTTACATTCTTTTTTTTTTTTTTTCCTTTTTTAGAGGCATAACAAATACAAAGACCAAATTTTCTTAAATACATATATTAGGAAGAAAGATTGAAATGAGCCAAGCATTTATGTCAATGAGTTAGGGGAAAAATAGCAAAATTAATCAAAATAATATAGAAGAAAAGGAAATAAGAATTAAGGTTATTAAAATAGAAAATATATACTAGAGAAAACTAATAAAGCTAAAAGAGGTTCTTTAAAAAGATTAATAAAGTTGATAAACCTTTGCTGAAAAAAAGAGAAGGCACAAATAACCAATGACAGCAATGAAACAAGAAGCAATACAGATGCTGTAGACTTTAAAAAGATATTAAGATATTGCTGTGAACTCTATACTAATAACTTTGGAAATCTACATAAAATAGAATAAATTTTTAGAAAAATAACTACCCAAAACTCATTCAAGAAAAAAAAGTACAGATAAACATCCTCAAATCAATAACAATATAAGCTTCCTCCATGAGGGCTCAGTTCAACTTACCAAAATGGTAACTGGGGTTATCTCTCTCTGCATTATGCCATTACAAATGATTTTATCTTTCTTTTGCATGTTTCAAATTATCTACAACAGCATATGTTACTTTTTAAATTTTAATGGGGAAATAAGGACAGGAGCATTGGGTTTCAGTCTTAATGTTGCCACAACTCTAGCTATGTGTCCTTCATTTAATCATTTAATCATTTAATTTCTCAAGAGTATTAGTTTTCTAATCTATAAAATAAAGGGGTAATAGAGTATATTTAAGTTGTAAAACAGATTTGAGTTCGTGTACCAATTTAACATACAAGATAAATATTAATCCTACCACTTAAAAAAACTGCATTGTTTTCTATATACTAACCATATACAGATGGCACTATTAAATACTGCCAAAAAGGCTACAATTCAGTTATTTTACAGCCAAAATCATTGCTGTGGTAGACAATCCCCAATTTAACTAATTTATAGCTAATAACAACATATATCATGTCCTTTCGTACAATGGTGCACTTTAGTAGCTAGTTTACCTTGGAAGGTATGCACAATGCCTAGGCACTCATATTTTTTGAATTAAGGACAACCAGAAAGTTACACTAATCAAAATTCTTCTGGGATTTGGAAACTTTCAGTTTTACTTTCTATATTTCAACATTGTTTTAATTATAAGTTTTTTACAATGCAGATATTATGTTAATTTTTTTCTTTTTTTACTTTGCACTTGTCAGTTCTATATGTTAATTTTTTAAAACAATAAAATCTGAATTCTCTATGGTTTTTGCTTTTTGCTTTTAATGGCCAAATTGGACTTTTGATTGTATCTATATAAAATCTGTCCAGCATAAAATTATCATGGCCACGTCTGAATGGTCTGTTTGCCTATGTATTAGCATATTCTTAAAATTACTTTAAGACAATCTTGCTTCTATCCAAGAGTACTCCTTCAGCTGAGTTCGAACTACCACCAAGCAGGGCAGCCACATCCATCATACGTCTTTGTTAGTTTCCTCAATTTTCAATTCCAGGCCCAGCTCAGCTGATTGTTAAAACATGTTATTATGGACTGAATTGTGTCCCCCCAAAATTCATAAGTTGAAACTCCAACCCCAATGTGACTGTATTTGGAGATAAGACCTTAAGAGGTTATTAAGGTTTAATGAGGTCATAAGAGTATGGCCTAATCTAATAAAATTAGTGTCCCTGTAAGAAGAAGAAGAGAAACCAAGAGTGAGTGCACACAGAAGAAAGGCAGTATGAGGACACAGCAAGAGGGCAATGTACAAGCCAAGGATAAAGTCCTCAAGAGAAACCAAATCTGCTGACACCCTTGCTCTTGGACTTCCAACCTCCAGAACTGCAAGAAAATAAATTTCTGTTGTTTAAGCCACCTCGTCTGTGGTATTTTGTTATAGCAGCCCTAGCAGACTAATACAACATGTAATTCTTAAACTCTTAAAATACAGAATCTCTACACTCCAGGTATGTCACATTAATTTCCAATTTGTTATATATTGAAGTCTTTCAAAAACATAATTGAGGAAAATTTGAGAACTGCCTGATGGGTATGGAGTCTATCAATTCCTCTTGGTACATTAATATATATCCTTGGATTAATCCCAAAACCAGAGCTTTACACCTGGACTGTATTATATCAGCTCTCTCTGCCCCTTCCTACAAAATTGATTGTTCTAAATATGACTTAATGCCATTGACTTATATCAAAAAGTTTTATAAAAATAGCCTTATGAAAAGATCACTCTGTTTACTGTAAGAATGTTGTGTATTACACTAAGTGCCCTTTCCATTACTAACGTATTGAGTACTTTTTTGTACCAGGTTCTATTATAGGTGCTAAAGAAATAACAATAAAGGGCATTGAAGGCAGTTGGGTTTTTATTCTGAGTTTAAAAAAAAAAAGGTCATTTGAAAGTTTTATACAAGGACTAATAAGATTTGATTTATATTTTAACAGGATCCTTCTAGCTACTAAGTTGAGAATAAACTGAAGGAGGACAACTAGACAAAAAAAGCAGGAGGACCATTTAAGATCCTACTGCCGTATCCAGGAAAGAAATGATGGTGTCTTGGACCAGGATGATAGCAACAGAGAAGGTGAGAAGTAGCCAGATTCTGGATGCATGTTGAAGGTATAACCAATAGAATTTGCTATTAAATATGCAATATAAATGGAATAGAAAAGATAGATTACAAGGGAACTAAAAAAATGAAGTTGCCATTTACTGATTTAGGGAAAGCTAAAGGAGGAAAATGTTATGAGGCTGGGGACTCTGTTATAGCTATTAGACATTCAAGAAGGGGATGTCAAAGAAATAGTTGGATATGCAAATCTGTAAGAGCTAAATGAAGAAAGTATTTCAGTAGAGCGGAAAAAGCAATTTTACAAGAGAGAAAGAGGAAACTGCTGAGCCACGCCCTTGAGTAAATGGAGGGATGGGAATCCTAGAGTATAAATGAGGGTTTCTCACAACTCCACGCTACTGGCATTTGGGCTGGATAATTCTTCATCCTGGAGGGCTGCTCTGTGCTTTGTAGGATGTTTATCAAAATCTCTGGCCAATCCTCACTAGACACCAGTACCAAACGCCCACCTCCAGTAATGGTAATCAAAAATGTCTCCAGAAATTGCCAAATGTTTCCTGGGGTAAAAGTCATCCCGAGTTTAGAACAACCAGTATAAATGGAGGAAGTGACCTTTCCTGGAAACACTAACCATTCATCCACATAAAAGGAATGATGGAATATGTTATGTGTAGGGTACATGATAATACTTTAATTACCTCCTCCTGATTAGATCCTCTTAAGTATAGATACAGTCAAGGCCAGAGATGATATAAAGAAGTTGCTAGCACAAAACCAAAGTGATTTGCTCCAAGAAAACATCTGGCATTTTGCTCCTGAACTATAGCTACTGTCTGAGCTACATGTATCTGTGAACTGAGTTTAAGCCTAAATTTTTATGAGCTTTTGCATCTGTCTATGACCGCTTGCAAAATGCACTTATGGTCTCCAGTTTCCTGGGTTTCTCCTAAAATCACAGGAGGAAAACATCACTGATTTAGTGTGAATCAATGGATTTCTCCTACAATCATACGAGGAAAACAACAATTTAGAATGAATTAAAAGTTATTACTCCCTGAGAGGGCACAATTTTTAGAAGTAGTGAAGAAAATAGACCTAAAGGAACTTACCTCCAATGATAATCTATTTAAGTATTATTTATACCCTTAAAATATCACCCCACCAAATTACCATGTACAATATTTGGAGGAGCCTGGCTGTATTCAGCGGACCCCTTTTTGCCTACTGACTTCTCCATCTGAGAGATACAAAATAACCATCACTTTTTTTAAGTGTTTAGAATTGGAGGCAGGAATCATTAAAAGAGCCCTCAGCAATCATGAAATGATAAGGTTTGAGAATAAAAGTGCAGGTAATTGGTTTCACGTATCTACAAGTCCTAGGGTTACATGAGCTATCTTTAAGACAGAAAATAGAACCATACCACCTGTATAAGTTGTACCTGTTCCCTCAATAATAGGGCTTATTTTCTTACATCATGGATTGGTGTTCTATAGCACTAATAATAATGCAAAAGCATTCTACAAACTCAAAAAGATTGAAACCCTAAAATTTCTACTAAAATATTTGGCTTCCAAGCTTGTTTTAAAAAATAATTGACAGGCTAGAAAAGCCTTACTAAATCTGAATTACAGATATTCCCTATTATTATCCTTTTAAATACTGCTTTGCTTTCTATCATAGAGGAAATTAAATCAGCCAGGCATGACTTGTTTTTCCACTATGCCACTATGGTATCACCCAACATCCTGTGCTTTTTGATAATTAAATACTAAGATTCTGATTTGCTCTAAAAATTTCCTAAGATCCAAGTTAAGATAATCTGAAAAATTTCTAAAGTAATCTTTTAAATGCCACAAATCCTAAGAGCAAAAAGTAAAGGAGGAAGGGGGGCTGCCTAAGGGCAACCTGAACATCATCACATTGGCCCTATCTGCCACTCCACAGTGTACTAGGACAGTCCCGGACAACTATTACCTGCCAGCTGCCAAGGACACAATCATAAACAAGAGCCTCGTCCTTGGCTGTGAGCCCAAAGAAGACTCACTCCTAGACCCACTACTTCATAAATGCTCTGAATGGCCTATTTACTGAGCCAGAAAGGGAGTCAGGCTCCCTGACTGTGAAGTCTGATCAACAGTCTTATAAATACAGGTGGATAGGCAATATACAACAAAGACTCCAGACTTGTAACTTCAATACACTTTGTGTTCAACACTTTATGTTTATCTTCGAACATTTAATGTTTCTGGCCCATTTTCTCTTTTGGTCCCTGGAAATCTCGAGAGAAGTCCACATAATTTTCAATCAAGTTCTAAATACTTAAAAGAGATCTTTAAGAACTTGATTTTACAGATGAAAGACCTAAAAATGTTTAAGTGATTTAGTCAAGATTACCCAAGTAGCTGGTGTCTGTCCCATGTTTGGGTTAGGCATTATTCAGAACTCTACCAGAGTTTATGGGTAGTTGCTAGGAGTCTTCTCACCACAGAAGGCAGGCTAACTAAAAATCTACACAGGAACATAAGTAAGAACTTACATAACCTCACATTCACATACAGGCTAACACTAAGCACAAGTCCACAAACTTTGAAATATATCAATTTAAATAAACATGAAGTTACACTCCAAGAACAGGCCAACTTCTCTTGGAAAACAAGTCCATTCTAAATTCTTGCCTTGTCTTTCCCTTTACTCTCAGCATAGTTGTCAATAGGTATATGAGTTGTTACACATATTCATAACCAGGCAGTGCAGAAGTATTTTTCTGTTCAACTCCCTAATTCTTCTGGCCAAAAAGGATCTTGTTTTCCTTCTGAAATCCCATAAGAATTGAAGTACCTAGTAATACCACACAGCTGGCCTGCTGTGGCTAGATACATGTCTTACTTTCCTATTAGATTACTAGATTTCTAAACTTCTTTAATAAACTCCCTGAAATCAGGACTAGGTCTTTTTGTTCTTTTTGTTTTTTTTTCAATCCCCACAAAGCCTACACACCTATGTGTTCAACAAACATTTGCTAAATTTATACACAGGTTGATCATTTCAAAGTTTGGTGTTGCCATAATTCTAGGACTGAAATGTTATAGTACAGTATAGTTAAAACATATCTATTTTCAACGTGGACAAAGAAATCTAAAAAAAAAAAAAAAAATCTCTAACTGCCAAAAAGAGGTCATATAACATTAACTTCTAATTTTTAAATGGACAGTTTTTCATTCATTATCAATTTTTTTGATGGTTCTTTAATAAAAAATAAAATCAACAACAAAAATGAAGAAATGTCAGAATACCAGATATGTTTTCCTAAAAAGCTATGGGTAATATTTGCAAATTATATTTTTCAACATTCTAAGGGTGTTTGCTATTTAATAAAGAAGTCCTGCGGTTAAATCACTTTTGTGAAGAGAATATTCACTCAATAATTTATCCTTTGTATTACACCACTCCTTGGCTTCTGTTGTTCTTGCCTTTCCAAATGTCAATCTTCTGTGAAACCTTTTATCTTCCCAACTCCATAAGATCTCTTCCATCTGCCTTATGTTACAATTATGGACATCATTTTTAATCTCTGCCAATACATTATAAATTCCATAAGAATGGAAATGACTTACAAATTTTTGTAAACTTTGATCAATGTGTTGAATTCATGTCAAACTGGAATAACATCAACTGCCCATAACCATCTGAAAATGCAGTCTGCATGCCTTATGGCCAAATGGTGAAAATTTTTAATTAAGAATCATCATGTGCCATCATTATTTTAATTAATATTTTAATATTTACAGAAAAGTAAAAAACAGCTAAGGACTACTTTTCAGAAAAATAAATAACATATAATGAGAAATTTATAATATCTATTGCATAGAGCCTCAAAACATTCACTTATCTAAAAGTAGTTAGAAATGTCTTAAATAGCAAAATAGTTAAAAATGTCTTAAACAGCAAAATAGTTGAAAATGTCTTAAAGGCAAAATAAAGTATAATAAAGCTCATACATGGTAGAAGATCATCTCCTTGGACTACCCAGGATATGACTTATTGTAGGATAACTCCCAGAACTTAGATCTTACATTGAAAAGAACAAAATGATCAAAAGGTAAGGTTTTAAAATGTGACATATAGAACTATATTTACAAAATCACAATTGACTGTTTAAAAAGACAGCTGTTAACCACCAAAACACAAGTGAAAACCATCATAGCTTACATGTTACCACTAAAACTACACACATCATCTGGGACTGTCCATTACAAACTGCACCATCATGTCAATCTAGCAAACTGGAACATTGTGACATCAAGCAGTCATTCACAGCCCAGCCAATCACACCACCCATCATGTACAGAGAAATACATGACACCATTCTTCAATTACAATGTCATAAACTCCAAATCCTTTTATAACAATCCCATTCTTTAAAATTTAACAGTTTATATTATTGCAAAGTCAATTAGCAAGGTAAAAAATTTTTAAAAAACAAAATTTACCAGTTTATAGACCCTGAAATAATCTATCCTATTTTTCAAAGGTTCTGAAGTTATCATGAAATACACCACCAGCTAAGAACCATTGGCTAGCTATAAGACAGTCTTTCCTTCTACACCAACTATGTCCAGAAGGCCTTCCCCACCCACCCACCCACCCACATATACACACACACTCTTTAGAGCACGCACTCTGAGAAGAAGGAAACATACTACCAAGAAAAGCCCACCAGATGAGAAGTCACAAGACTTTCATTCCAGTCCTGGCTTTTTTTCCCTTATTAGTCATCTAACCCAGCTTGTTCATTTGATTGCTCTAAAAATCAAGTGGAATGCTCTATGAAGCAGAGCTTTGCTTTTTATTTTTATTTTTACTACACAAATATAGGCATTCAGGTATTTATCAGTTGATTGCACAGTGCTTGCAAACAGCTTGTTCTCACTTTTTTTAAGCAAATCTATTTTTTATAGAGCCCAAAAGGTCATTTCTAGTTCACGGCAAAATTATAACTGGATCACTGTATTCAAAACTAAGGTATTAAAATGAGATGGTGTGCAAAATGGGTTTGTACTTCCATTTGCCAGAAGGCCAAAATAACTGTCACAGGCAGGCATCCTACATCAGGTAAATTTTGAGCCAAATTTGGGAAGATGAAAAGCAAGGACTCTGTTGTTACAACATAAAAATATAGGCTAAAGTAAGAAAATCGGTACGTAACATAGGGGCCCAGGTAATGAGTACATTTAATCAAATATAAAGTCAAACAAAGCAGGAGAATATCTGACAAGTTTAAATTTCCTAATACAGCTATTAGGAACAACCACATATTCTTAAGCCAAGAGTGATACGGTAAAATGGTATTTGAAGAAAATTATCCTGGCAGCTGTGTGGAGGATGAACTGAAGTGATCAAAGATGAAGTGTCAGGAAATCTAGTTTGAAAGCTTTTATGTTAAGTAATACAAATAAGATTCTAAAATAAGGTGGTGACTAAGGACATCAAAAGGGGTAAATCTGATAGATACTGCAGGGAGTCAGCTAGACCTGGTGACAGGTTGAATTAGGGAGGTGGAAAAAGATCTGAATCACACCTGCACAGCACTAACAGTTCTTACACTGGCTTTTCCAGACCACATCTGAACCTGCTTAGCTCTATATACCAGCTCCGCAGTGAGACAACATTCCACTTTAGATAGAAGCAATAAACTGCCACCACCATTACAGTGGGAAGATACTTCATAACCAAAGGATCCAGATCTGTGTCTTGATGGAGGAAGCCTGTTCTTGTAACCCTGGGGAACTTCCTCCCTATCTACACAAGTGAGGAACAGAAAAATTTCTTCTTTCTGTCCCCCAAAGATTCTCCACACACTTGAAATCCAAGCTCAATTCCACACGGATCTTTTAAGTCACATGTACACAAAACACAGATGGCACCGTTGATAGTGATAGGTGTAACAATATAAGTCAGGCAAATTCTGTTTTTAAAGGGTTCATTCTAAACTGGAGCAAAGCCAAGTTGACTACATTTAAAAATAAAAATGGCCAAAAAGCAATCTTGTGGGGTTATTTTTGATGTATCACAAAACATTAAAAAATAGATAAATTCTGTTCCAGAATGCACTGCTACATAATGATTCTGCAGTTTTGCTGAAGCTTTTTTATTTTCTGCAGTTTCAAAAACATGCTGTTGGAAAGCAGACATCAGATCAAAGTGCTCCCCTCTTGACTAAAAAACATACTATGATGCATTTTCCAATTTTATCAGGCAGAATGTTTATCAATAACAAAGTGTAATTAATAGAGATCTGGTTGCCTACAGTTTCTTCTAAGGAGGACCATGTATAAATTTAATTTTAAAAAAAGAACTCGTGTTACTCTATGGGAGTCTGTCTATGAGTAAAAGAAGCTCTAGGGCTTGAACATTCCATTCTCAAAAAGAACTAATGAGTCCAATCTCATTGAGAAACATATCTATGTCATCTAGAATTTAAAGAGGTTCCAAAATGTTATGTTGACATACGCTTTCCTCGCACAAACAAGAAAATTTCCCCACTGCCTTTAAAAAAAAAAAAACAGCCTACCTTACAAACAGATTAAAATATTACCTAGAATGGTTACTAAACTGAGACCTCCTGATAAGTAAGATAGCTCACCAGGCCACTGTTATTCTGACCTTTCAATTCTAAGTCTTTCGGGAGCAGAGGATGAATTTTTCTATTATCTTGCTGTAATTAAGATCCTGCATATCAGGAGAATACACAGGGTCAGGTTTAAAGCCACAGGCTCCAGGAGCTCCTCGCTGCCCTAGCACAACGGGCAGGGGGAGCCAAGGCGCAGCATCGCCTCCACGCTCCGAGACGAAGACCAAATCTCCTCGCCTCCACGCCGAGAGCAGGTGCAAAACCGACGCTCTGGGGTTTCAGCAGCTGCAATCACTTTCCTCCATCGCAGACCCAAAGGCTGCCCCAGGAGGCACCTTCCAGTCCAGTCACCCCGGGCCCGTTTGCTGAGGGTGAACAGTGCGGTGGATTCTAATCCTTTCCCCTGACGGGTAATTTCCTACACTAGCCGCAGGACGCAGAGTCCTGTGGCCCCCAAAGGAAACTAAACCCCAAGGCTACAAAGGGGCCGCGGGTGGGGCCCACCAACACCTCACCGCCTCCCGGGGAGGTGTGGGCCCCGGACAGGGGGTCCCTGCCCCCGTGTCTGGACCCCGGTCTCTCCCCCTCGGGCTCCCAGACGCCGCTCACCGTGAAGGGAACATCCCCGACGCTGCCCACGGAGTAGCAGTTGTCTCCAGGGTTGACAGCCCCGGTGAGGACCTGATGCAGATGCATCTCCGGAGCCCGGGCTGGACAGAGGAATGCGCGAGAGGGGCGACGAGCCCCGCGCCCGGCCCTCCTCCGGCCGCGAGAGCCGCTTCCCCCTCCGCCTCCCTCAGCAACCCGCCCCGCGGCGGCTCCGGCTTAACGCTTCGCTTCCCTCTCGCCTTCCCCGCGCCTCATCCCTGCCATGGGAGATCCTCGACCGCAGCCGCCGCCGCCCGGATCGCCGCTCAGCTGCGGAAATGCCCGGATGCTCCCACTGCCTGCTGCACCGGCGCACAAATGCGGGAGGGAGGAGGGCAGGGGTGCGTGCGAGGCGGGGGAGGGCGCCTGGGGGAGCGCGCGAGCCGGGCGCGTGCTGGGAGGGACGCTCCGCCCGAGGGAGAGGGCGTCGCGCGCGCGCGCGCGCCCACCGCCGGGAAGCGACAGTCGAGTGGAAGGGTAAAGCCCTCCTCCCGCGGCTAAGCGCTTAGCTCAGTCCTCCCCGCCCCGCGTTTGCGCGTGCGCGCGCAGTGGTTTCCAGGGCAATTGAGCGCGCCGCGCCGCGCCGCGCCGACCCTCCGTCCCGGGATTGCGCGCGCAGACGTGCGGGAGTTCCCTTGGAGCCTCTGGGGCTGCGGCCGCCGGGGCGGGGTGGAGGAAAGAGCCGGTCGCGCGGGGTCTCGCAGCAGCCCGACGCGGGGGACTGCGCGCTTGTTTTGCTGTGTGTTTTAATCCAGTCCAGAGTACAGTGTGTAATGGTCAGTGCATTTGACCTCAGGAGGAGGACACTAGACACCGGGAAATTCCACTTCAGGAAAACTTAGAGCCCTTTAGTCTTTTTTAAAGTTCAGTACATAAGATATTTTATTTTACATAAAGAATAAAAGCATCTTGCGACTTGTCAGAGAAGCCATACTCTCCTGACAGCAAATTATTTTGCTCCCACCTTGTGTCATGGTTATTCTAGACAGCAAATGGTCCCCCCAGAGACAAGTGACTCTGGACTGTTTTTTTTCGTGGGTGATGTCATGGATTCACAGAATCGCCTGATTTTCCAGACTGTCTGCTAAACTTTGAGAGGTTGGTAGAGAGATCAGATCCCTGCTCCAGGTCTTTCATGGCAAATTTTTTAGCCCGTACAGTGCATAAGTCATGGGGCAAGTGGAAGGGATACCAAGAAACAATTATCTATAAAACCAGGCAGAACGCCAGAAGTGTTAGAATTGAATATGAAAGTCTGTGCACCACAAAAGAGGAAGAATAGTGTTGACTAAGGGAACGGGTAAAGTGTTATGGAGACATAACCTGACATAAACGCTGGGTACAATTTTGACAGACTGAGATGGATAAGAAACACGGCGTTCAAAAACAGTAGACAGGATGTGTTAGAGGAACAAAGATTAGATTAATGTTTGACGGTGGGGAAGGGAAATAAGAGCTAGCAAGAGATAAAAGTATCCAAGTGGGTCTTTTATTTCCTTGGCCTGCCAGAATATGGAGTCTTGAATGCTCCACCAGGAAGCCTCAGATTTCATTCTGCATGCAGTGGGGGTCCTTCAGAAGTTTCTGAGCAGAAATGTATATAATCAGAGCTGCTTTAGGAAGATTACTTTGTAGCACTTTGAAGCATAAAGTGAAGGGTGGGGGAGATTGGAGGCAAAAATTTGGCAGTGGTTGGTAATCTGTTTAGTGCAAAGGAGCAGGAGGAATCAAAAATAATTCCCAATGACCTAGGGCATTTTCCTTTTCCTTCTCATTTAGCAGCATAACTGTTCCCAGTCACCCAAACTAGAAATCTCAGAGCCAATTTTGGCATTTCTCTCTCTCTCCCCACTCCCCCATATCAAGTTCTCTAATTCATGCCCCTCATCATCTCTGCTGCCTTTTACCATCATTTCAGATCTTATCATTTCTCATTTAACTACCATAATTGCCTCCTAAATGATTTGACTGCCTTCCATCTCTTTGCTCTTCGATCTATCCAAAAAAAAAAAAAAATGTTTTTTTTGAGACAGGGTCTCACTCTGTCACCTGGGCTAGAGTGCAGTGGTGTCATCACAGCTTACTGCAATCTCAAACAACTGGGCTCAGGCAATCCTCCTGCCTCGGCCTCCCAAGTAGCTGGGACTATATGCGTGCACCGCTATGCCCATCTAATTTTTCTATTTTTTGTAGGGACAGGGTCTCTCTCTCTCTTGCTCAGGCTAGTCTTGAACTCCTGACCTCAAGCAATCCTCCCACCTTGGCCTCCCAAAGTGCTAGGATTACAGGCATTAGCCACCACGCCCGGCCCAGAGAAACTTTTTTAAAGGAAAAATTCCTCTACATAAAATCCTGTAGTAGCTCCCCACATCCTGAAGTTTAAAGTCCAAACTCAGCTTGGCTGACAACCCAGTCCAGTCTGGTTTCTGCCTAATCTTCCTTCCTTATCCCAGGCTGTTTCCTCACACTCACTAGGCTCCAGCCCCACTAAGCTAATGCTGTTTCCAGAGCATGCTATGTTCTTTCATACTTCCTTGCATTTATTCATGCTCTTTGATCTTTCTGGAATGCCCTCCCTCCCCTTGTGGCCTGAAAAACCACAGTTTAGCTTAACAGTCACCTATTCAGTAAAACCTTCCTTAACCATCCAACACACTCTGTAAAACACACATATCACATATCCCATAGCAATGTATTTGTCTGCATGTCCATGTCCTCTAGTACTGCCTTAGATGTTTTAAGTCAGGTCACTTTCTCATTTTCTATAGTACCTGAATCATAATACTTTATTTGCTGACATATAAGATTTGCCTATGTGCTGCTAAAGGAAGCACAACACATAATATTTTTTTTTTCTTTTGAGACAGAGTCTCACCTTGTTGCCCAGGCTAGAGTGCCATGGCATTAGCCTAGCTCACAGCAACCTCAAACTCCTGGGCTGAAGCAATCCTTCTGCCTCCGCCTCCCAAGTAGCTGGGACTACAGGCATGTGCCACCATGCCCAGCTAATTTTTTCTATATATATATATTTAATTGGCCAATTAATTTCTTTCTGTTATTAGTAGAGACGGGGTCTCGCTCTAGCTCAGGCTGGCCTCGAACTCCTGACGTTGAGCAATCCACCCACCTCGGCCTCCCAAAGTGCTAGGATTACAGGCGTGAGCCACCGCGCCCAGCAACACATAATATTTGAATGTGAATAAGAGTACCCAATTTTGTAAGAAAAAATTTAAGGGATAAAGAAATACCTTTCATTATTTGTGAAAGTGTTTAAGTGATTTCACAGTGGTTTTATGGAGGGAATTATTACATGTTCATGCAAATACAGTAAACTTTGTACAGTATACTAAGTTCTAGGAAATCATTGTTCTGTATATTCAATTATATACTACTGATCATGAAGAAAGGTACTAAGCTACATAGTTTATATATATACTGAAAATAGAGCAAACAATAAAACAAACTAAAAATGATCAGTAAATGAAGCCCCATGCTATGCATAAAGAACCGTGAAGGCAAATACTGGTGCTGTATCTTTGTACTAATAACTAGAAGACATGTCACAGTATCAAATAAATTTGAGAGAATTCCTATATTGTACACACAGACACAGAATGTATCAGTAAAAATGTGTATAAAGCCAGCAGTTAAATACAATAAATTTAAATAAATCCATTTACATGAAGGTTTAATTTATGTAGACAAACATTTCGGCAAAAACTGGAACAAATCTTATAGCACAGTAATAAATTTGAATAAATTCCGATGTTATGTTCATACATAAAGGCAAACACTTTACCAAATATTAATATATATTGAATAAAAGAAAAATTGAATATGTGTTACAGAAGCTAATGTTTTGGCAAAAACAACCATATAACAAGAAGTGAACACTGTTTCTAAGTATCATAAAGATTTTAATCTTTACACTCAAATATTTTTAAAGCCTGATAATTGTTGCTATTCCAGTAGATTCTAAATGAACTTGCTTAATCTTTGAATTAGAAACTGAGTCAAAATCATCACCAAACAACAAATCATTGCCAAGAACATTACTAATTCCACATTGTTTAAACCATTTTCACACTTCTCTCTTGTTTTACAGCATTCCATGAAGTTTTGACCTATGCACACAGTTGTGAAATTGTGAGGCTCTTCCTTCTTCTCAGTATCAAACTCAAAATCTAAAGCTTGGCCGGCGTGATGGCTCACGCCTGTAATCCTAGCACTGTGGGAGGCCGAGGCGGGAGGATCGCTTAAGGTCAGGAGTTCAAAACCAGCCTGAGCAAGAGCGAGACCTCGTCTCTACTATAAATAGAAAGAAATTAATTGGACAACTAAAAATATATAGAAAAAAATTAGCTGAGCATGGTGGCACATGCCTGTAGTCCCAGCTACTCGGGAGGCTGAGGCAGTAGGATCGCTTGAGCCCAGGAGTTTGAGGTTGCTGTGAGCTAGGCTAATGCCATGGCACTCTAGCCTGGGCAGCAGAGTGAGACTCTGTCTCAAAAAAAAAAAAAAAAAAATCTAAAGCTTGTATTCACCTGTTCCTCTCTTCCCTTACGAATCCTTTAAATCTGTGATCCCAACCCCCAGGCCATGGCCTGTTAGGAACCCGACCGCACAGCAGGTGAGCGTAGTCAGTGAGCAAGCTAGACTTCATCTGTATTTACAGCCACTCCCCATTGCTTGCATCACTGCCTGAACTCCACCTCCTGTCAGATCAGCAGTGGCATTAGATTCTCATAGGAACATGGACCCTACTGTAAACTACACATACAAGAGATCTAGCATGCAAGCTCCTTGTGAGAATCCTCTGCCTGATGATCTGAGGTGGAGCTGAGGCAGTGATGCTAGCACTGGAGAGTGGCTGCAAATACAGATTATCATTAGCAGAGAAGATTGACTGCACTATAAATGCAATGAGCTTGAATCACCCTGAAACCCTTCCCTGTTCCCTGGGCCCAGTTCATGGAAAAATTGTCCTCCATGAAACCAGTCCCTGGTGCCAAAAAGGTTGGGGACTGCTGCTTTACATGACTTTTTGATAGCTGTATCTCAAAGTTGCAACTGGCTAGTTAAGACTCCTGGAATTACAGCTGAGCCTTTTATTGCCCCATGCGATTGACCAAAACTCATTCCAGACTAATATGGCAAGTTTCCTTAGTACCCAGCAGGATAGCTGGACCACATTTTTGACTGTCCACAATTTCTTTTCTCTGTTGTTCATCCAAACATTTTCATAGATTAAAAATAAATTGGGGATTCTTTCTTCTGATTTGGAAATGGCTTTCTTTTTAAAATTAGGAAAAGTGGCAGTTTTGTATCATTAACAAAATATGCTAATACATTTGCAAGATATAATTTATCATGTCCACAACTCTTAATAGTAACAAATGTTATACCTTTGGGGTTTGGTTTAATGGCACATTGAACATCAGAAGGACTTATTTTCCCAACAGTATCACATACCCATGTGTACTAGTTATCTATTACTGTGTAACAAATTAGCCCAAAATGTAGTGGACAAAAATAACCATAAACATTCATTATCTCACAGTTTCTGTGAATCAAGAATTCAGTAGTAGCTTAACTGGGAAGTTCTGGTTCAGATTCTCTCATGAGATTGCAGTCAAAATGTCAGCTAGATGCTAAACAAAAGAAGCTAGACACAGAAGACCACATACTATATGATTTCATTTGTATGAAATTTTCTCAAAAAGCAAACCTGTAGTCATAAATAATAGAGTAGCGGTTGCCTGGGGATGAAGGTGGAACTAAGAGTAACTGCTAATGGGTATGATATTTCTGGCATGATATAAATATTCTAAAATTAGATCATGGTCATGGTTGAGCAATTCTGTAAATTTATTAGAAATCATTGAATTGTATACTTGAAAGTAGTGGATTTTATGATAAATAAATTATACTCTAAATAAAGCTATCGAAAAAAGTGTCAGCCAGGGCTACAGTCATCTGAAGGCTTGTCTGAGACTACAGTACTGGCAGACTCTCGTGGCTGGCAAGTTGAGCCTGGTAGTTAGATGGAGGCCTCAGTTCCTCACTATGTGCTTCTCTCCACAGGGCTGTGTGAGTTTCTTCATGAAATGGCACCTGGGCTTCTCCAAGGGCAGGAAGTCTAAGGGAGAAGCCAAGGTAGAAACTGCCGTGTCTTTTATAATCTAGGCTCAGAAGTAATACACCCTCACTTCTGCCATATTCTAATGGATACACAGGCCAACCATAGTTTAGTGTGAGAGAGTATTTCCTAAGAGAATGTGTGCCAGGAAGTGAGAATTATGAAGCACCATCTTGGAAGCTGTCTACCACACCAAGGGACTCAAGGATTTTATCTTGAAGAGTTAAGGAAGGGCGGGCACAGTGGCTCATGTCTGTAATCTCAAAACTTTGGGGGGTTGAGGTGAGAGGATTACTTGAAGTCAGAAGTTCAAGACCAGCCTGGGCAACATAGCAAGACCCTGTCTCCACAAAAATTTTTTAAAACTTAGCCAAGTATGGTGGCGCACACCTGTAGTCCCAACTACTCAGGAAGCTGAGGCAGGAGGATCACTTGTGTCCAGGAGTTCGAAGCTACGGTGAGCTGTGATTGTACCACTGCACTCCAGCCTGGGCAGCAGAGAGAGCCCCTGTTTCAAAAAAAAAAAAAAATCAAGAGACATCATTTGTGTCATTATTATTTTTACCTACAAATGTAACTGGAATTTCTACTCATAAATCTACAGTATCGTAATGCTGATCTTTGATGTATCTGTTATCAGTTCTTCATTGGTAAACTGTCTATGTGATTTAAATATTAAATTTCTCAAGCCGTAAACTGAAGTGGTAATGCATTTTAATCTAAGATATCTTAGGAATGACCCTATTTCAGTTTTCTATTGCTGTGAAACAAACCACTCTGAAATGTGGTGGCTTAAAACAACAATTATTATTATGTCGTATGCTCTGTGAATTGGTTGAGAAGTTCCCCTGCTAGTTTCACTTGGGCTCACTCCTGTAGCTGTATTGAACTGGAGGGATTCAATACAGTAGAAGGTAGAAGGTCCAAGCTGGCCTCATATCTGGCAGCTGATGCTAGTTGTTGCTTGGGGTGCGTCAGTTCCCTTCCATGTGGCCTCTCGTCCTTCATAGGACTGACTTTTTTATGTGGCAGTATCCAGCCTAGTCTTGAAGGTCACACACAGAGTCACTTCTACCACATTTCTTGATCAAAACAAGTCAGGAGCCAGCACAGATCAAGGACTGGGGAGATAAATCCCACCTTTCAATGAAAGGAACAGAAAAATCACATTGCAAATAGGAGGAATTAACAGCCATCTTTGTCACCCATCTATGTCATAGACCCAAACTCTAACTCTGATCATCTCTGTGGCCTCTGATTTGTTATTTTGCTTTGCTTTAGGTAAGAACGCCACTTACAGGATGGAAAAACTTACATATTTGTTATGATGTCTTTCTCTGTTAAAGGCGGCATTCAGTTACTGTCCTCTTGGTGACTACACCTCAGACTCTTAGCTAGTTAACTCATACATTTGGCTTTTTATTTCTAATATGGGTGAATTGGACACAGGGCAATTTTTAAACATCTTTTTTCTGGGGCAAGGATGAATCTTTATGAATTTTATCAGCAGATGAATAAGGTAAGTTTCCATGAAGTTAGATTCTTTCGTTGCTAGGATCTGAGCAGGCTGATCATCTTAGAGGATTTGTAGAGAAGAATGATTCATATATGTCTTTTCAAGCACCTATTTATGATCATACTGTAAAAAGTAATATGCTCTACAAAAATAATTTATTTCCTTAAAGATCACTGGTTAGTGCTTTTATAAATTCATTTAAGTGAGAACTTAAGTGGGAACTAATTTTTAAAAACATTTTGTCATTTTAATAGTTATTAGGTGGAGTAGACCAGTCATGACAAGAACTGACCCTTGCTTACCTTTCCAACTTCATCTTTCAACACTCCTCTGAATACGTAGTCCAACTGCAGTGAAATACTAGTCATTCCTTTGATCTTTCAAGCCTCTAGATCCCAGCTACTTCTTCTATCCAGAAATTCCCTCACCATCATCATCACCACCACCATACTCTGCCTATCTAACTTCTACTCTTCCTTAAAAATCCAGGTCAGAGGACCCCATTTCTGAAAAACTTTCACAGTGTGAATTATATTCCTCTGTTAGGCACTCCTAGAGTATTCCCTGCCCTGCCCTTTTGGAGGGCACGGACTATGTTGACAATTTCTGATTACCTTCTCTATTATCTGTTTTCTCCTCATTAGGACCCCCGGTTTTTAGCTGGGAAACAGATGCTTGGAATTAAGACTACATTTCCCAGCCTACCTTGCTGCTACTTGGTCACGTGGCTAAATTCTGATAAATGAGATGTTGGCTGAAGCAGAAATACAGCAGTTTTTGGAAATTTTCCTCAAAAGATCACTGTCATACCCTTTATGCTTTCATCCTTTCTTCCTCCATCCTGTTTCCCTAGAACTAGATGTGATGGCTGCCTGGAGCTCCATTTCAGAGCATGAGGATGAAGGTCCAGTGTATCCTTCATAAGGATGGTAAGCATAAGCATAAGGATGGTAGAGTGGAAAACTGGAAGCTTTCCACTAAGTCCCAGACAATTGTGGAGCCCCCTTCCCAGCCCTAGGCTTCTACATCTGGATTTTGACATGAAAGAGAAATAAACTTTTGTATTATTTGTGTGTATTAATGGCCAGTATTTTTTGTGTCTCCATTAGAGTTTTTCCTAATCCTAACTCATACTCTTAGCTATCATGTGTGTGTGTGTGTGTGTGTGTGTGTGTGTGTGTGTGTGTGTGTGTGTGTTAATTCCTAGAGCCTGGCAAAGTGCCTGGAACACAGTAGGAACTCAAGAAGTGTTTATTAAGCCAAGTAGTTATTAACTGTGTTGGGAGTACATTATGTTAATTTACTTAATGAAAATGTTGCAAATGTTTTAGAACTCAGATACCTTTCCAAGGCCTCAGAAAGCAAAATAGGACATCTACTTCCTGTGGGAAGGGACAGATGGTGGTTGTGGGGATAGAAGGCTACCGACATTGAGATAAGGGGTAAGAACAGAAGTTGAAATTAGTTATTAAATTAGGCATGGCCTGCTGCATAGTCAACAGACCATTCTGTGCATCTGGAGAAATGAATTAATTTTGCTGGCACAGTGCTTGAACAAAATACAATTTTAAAGAGAGAGGAACAAGTTGATCTGGTCCTAGACTTAGAGAGCAAAATGAACTTGCTATGTTCTTTGGGTGGCTAAGAGAAAAATCAGTCATGCTAACAATCAGCCATTGTGATATTGAAATCACCAAGAACTATACAATACTCTTAGGGATGAGCCAGGGTGGTCAGAGGACTGGACCTCCTGACCCCACACCCCTAAATGGAAGTGAGCGGGGAAAGAAATCAGCACTTCCTTGCAGTGAAGAAATGGTGTCCCCTCTCATGTAAAAGAATTCATACCTGGGAGCAAAAAATAGGAAAGAAAGCACAGGAAGTTCTGGCTCCAAAGTTTGGTTCTTGTTGCGCTTGTTGGTGATAGTGTTGATGATATGTGTGTGCCTGCATGTGGGTGTTTCTATGTGCATTCAGTGTTAACCAGAAAAACCTGAAGTTATCAATTGACTCTCCTTTTAGTTTAGTTTTATAGTGCAAACATATTTGTATAGGCATATTCCTGCGACCATTAATACTTCCACATATAAAGTAAGATTATAAAAGATGTCCAGGCTGTATTAAGGTTTTTATAGCATTTTTTAAAATGAAGGTTGTAAAATGAAATAGTTGTCCAGCATTAGATGAATGGAAAAATAAATCGTGCTGTATATATACAATAGAATATAATTCAGCTATAATGAAAGTCCCGATACATGCTGTAATGTGGGTGAACCTCGAAAACACTATACTCAATGAACGAAGCCAGACACAAAAGGTCATATATTGTATGATTCCATTTATATGAAATTTTCAGAACAGGTATATCCATACAGATAGAAAGCACATTGGTGGTTGCCAGGGCCTGGGAGAAGAAGGGAAAAGGGGAAAACTGCTTAATGTGTATGGATGGGGTCGCCTTATGTAGTGATGAAAATGTTTTGGAACAAGGTAGAGGCGATGGTTGCACAACATTGTGAATGTACTAAATGTCCCTGAATTGTTCACTTTCAAATAATTAATTTTATGTTATGTGAATTTCACCTCAATAAGAAAAAGAAAGAAAGAAAGAGCCATTTTTTTACAAATTAAAAAAAAACCCTACATGTGTATATACAAAGAAAAAGATCTGGAAGTCATGTTAATAGTCTCATGTCTAGTTGGTAGAATAATGAACAAGTTTAATTTCAATCTTTTTGCACATTTGGTTTCAATTTTTCTATGATAAACATATATGAATTGCTTTTATACCAAGAAAGCATACAATGATTTTAGATTTTTAAACAAAAAGTGGCATTTCCTTAAATCTATGAAGTTTAATTAAGAAACTAGGAAACTGGCCGGGTGCAGTGTCTCATGCCTGTAATCCTAGCACTCTGGGAGGCCGAGCTGGGTGGATCGCTCAAGGTCAGGAGTTCGAAACCAGCCTGAGCAAGAGCGAGACCCCATCTCTACTAAAAATAGAAAGAAATTAATTGGCCAACTAAAAATATATAGAAAAAATTAGCTGGGCATGGTGGCGCATGCCTGTA
>CAUYRT010009629.1:0-33043 GCA_963574885.1 Lepilemur ruficaudatus | reverse complement strand
ATGAATTATTTTTTTGATGTGTTGCTGAATTCTATTTGCTAAAATTTTGTTGAGGATTTTTGCATCTATATTCATGAGGGATATTGGTCTGTAATTTTCTTTTTTTGTTGGGTCCTTTCCTGGTTTTGGAATTAAAGTGATATTTGCTTTGTAGAATGAATTTGGAGAGATTCCATCCTTCTCAATGTTGTGGAATAATTTCTGTAGTATAGGTAAGAGTTCTTCTTTGTATGTTTGGTAAAACTCTGAGGTGTAGCCATCAGGTCCAGGACTTTTTCATTTTGGGAGGTTCTTAATTACTGCTCCCATTTCTGAGCTTGCAATTGGTCTGTTTAGAAATTCTGTTACCTCCTAGGTGAACTTCGGAAAGTTCTAGGTTTCCAGGAATCTGTCCATTTCCTCCTCATTATGTAGTTTTTGAGCATATTTTTTTTATAGTAATCAAAGATAATGTTTTGTATTTCCGTGGTGTCTGTTGTGACTTCCTCTTTTTCATTTCTAATCGAGTTTATTAGAGACCTTTCCCTTTGACTTCTTGTCAATCTAGCCAAAGGGCTATCAATTTTGTTCTTTTCACAAAACCAGTTTCTGGTTTTGTTGATCTTCTGTATAATTCTTTTGTTCTCAATTTCATTTAGTTCTGCTTTGATCTTTGTTATTTATTTTCTTCTATTAGTATTGGGATTGGTTAGCTCTTCTTCCAATTCCTTGAGTTTATTCCCATTAGGATGTCAATATCTAAGCTTTCTGTTTTTTGGATGTAAGCATTTATTGCTATTAATTTTCCTCTTAGGTATGTTTTTGCTGTATCCCACAGGTTTTGGTAACTTGTGTCTCTGTTATCATTTAGTTCTAAGAAACTCTTGATTTCCCCCTGGATTTCCTCCTTGACCCAAGAGTTTTTCAATAATAAATTATTTCATTTCCATGATTTTGTGGAGCAGTGAGAGTTTCTAGAGGAATTGAACTCTAGTTTTATGCCTCTATGATCAGAGAAGACACATGGTATAATTTCTATTTTTTTGAATTTGTTGAGATCTGATTTGTAGGCTAGTATGTGGTCAATTTTGGAAAAGGTTCCATGGGCTGCTGAGTAGAATGTAAATTCAGCTTTATTTGGGTGTAATGTTCTGTAGAGATCTGTCAGATCTTTTTGTTCAAGAGCTCTGTTTAAGTCCATTATTTCTTTGCTCATTTTCTGTTTGGAGGATCTATTCAGTTCATTCAGTGGAGTGTTGAAGTCCCCTACTACTATGGCAGTATTGTTTAACATGTTATTAAGATCTGACAAGGTTTGCTTTATGTAGTTAGGAGCTCCTACATTGGGTACATAAATATTAAGAATAGTTAAATCTTCTTGTTGGATCTTCCCTTTCACCATTATAAAGTGGCCTTCTTTATCCTTTTTTACTTCTGTTATTTTAAAGCTTATGTTGTCAGCAAATAGTATAGCTACTCTTGCTTTCTTTTGACTTCCGTTTGCCTGGATGATAGTTTTCCATCTCTTGACCTTCAGCCAGAAGGCATGTTTGTGAGTTAGATGAGTTTCCTGTAGACAGCAGAGGTGGATTTTTATCCACTCTGCCAGTCTGTTTCTCTTCAGAGGACAGTTTAAGCCATTAACATTTATTGAAAGGATTGAAATTTGAGGAAGGTTTACTTTCATATTGTTGGGTAAAGTGCAGTTGCTTTGTTTCACTCCTTGTGCCATCATGAAGTTCAAGTTCTAGCCTTTAACTCTTTGAAGGTTTTACTTTTAAGAGTGCCTATTGCCCTATTCAGTGTGAAAGGCAGGTCTAAGTACTTCCTGTAGGTCTGGTCTGATCTTTGCAAATTCCATCAGAGAATGCTTGTCGGAGAAAGACTTTATTTCTCCCTCATAGATTAAACTTAATTTTGCCGGATAAAGAATTCTAGGTTGGCCTTTATTCTTTTTTAGAAGATTAAGGATAGGCACCCAGTCCTTTCTTGCTTGTAGGGTTTCAGATGAGAAGTCTGTAGTTAATGTGTTAGGTCTACCTTTGTAGCTTATTTGTTGTTTTTGCCTGGCTGCATGGAGGATTGCCTCTTTTGCATTTACGTTGGTTGGCCTAATAACTACATGACGTGGTGACTGCCTTTTCACATTGATTCTCCCAGGAGTTCTGTGTGCTTCTTATATCTGAATATCAAGATTTCTGGCCAGGCCCAGCATATTTTCCTCCAGTATTCCATGAAATAAGTTTTCCAGCCCTTGTGAATGCTCCTCTTCCCCGTCTGGTAACCCTATCACCCTGAGGTTCTGTTCTTTTTACATAATCCCATACTTCTTGTAAACTTTGGTCTTGTCTCTTGTTTCTGTGTTCCCTTTTTTCCTCTGATTTGTTTAGTGCATAAGCATAATCTTTAAGCTCTGAGATTCTCTCCTATGCATGGTCCATCCTGTTCTTAAGACCTTCCATTGAGTTTTGGAGCTCTTTGAATATTTCTTTCATTTCCAGGATTTCTGCTTGATTCTTATTTATCAATTCAATTTCCTTGGAGAATTTTTCATTCATTTCCTGAATCATTCTTGTGGTTTCTCTATGTTGGGAATCAATTTTCTCTTCAATACCATTGAGTTTTCTAACAATCTATGTTTGGAATTCTCCCTCTGTCAGCTTAATTGTATCATGTATGTTGGTGTCAGTTGGTGGTGATTGACTACTTTCTTTTGGAGGTGACTTTTCTTTCTGATCCTTCATGTTTCTTGTGATCTTTTGCTGGTTCTTTCTCATCTGGGTACTTTGTCTAGGACCAGAGATTCTGGGACTGGCTTATGAACCAAAATCTGATAGGCTGCTTCTACCATCCCTCAGCCTCCAGCAGGGAAGAAGAGGCGAAGCAGAGGAAACAGTCTGGCGACCGGGTTTCAGGATGAACAGTCTCCTTCCCAGCTCTGCCCAGGGGAGGGGTCAATCCCTTTGGCGCAACGCCCCCAGGCCAGAGTTGCAGGAGAGGGCAGTTGGCAGTGTCTTCCCAGGTCACAACTGGCGAGGCAACCTCCCTCGCAACTCCACCCTGCCCGGATGGGTTCCGCTTTCTTGGCCCAGAGCGCAGACTGCTGGGTGGGGCGGGAAACTGCCCAAGGGTAACCTGGCAAGTCAGGCGCGAATGTCACCACACTCCCCTATCCACCCCTTCAGACACCAAACCTGAGCCAGGGGGGATGGGAGGAGTGGCTGCTGGGTTGCAGGATTAGACGGACCCTCTCCTTCTATTTCCCCCCTTTCTTTCAAATGCCGGACCCGCTTGTCTGGGCTAGGACAGGAAGGGGGACCGTGATCACCTCCAGAGCAACCTGCAGTGTCCCCAGGCCACGGGAAGGTGACCCACCGCCTACTTAGAGCCAACAAGGCAGGCGCCTGCGGAGCAGAGGAAGGTTAGTGAACGTGGACAATTTCCAAACCGAGCCCACCGCTTCCCCAACCCGCCGAGTCCCGACTGTTCAGTTGCAGGGTAACATGCTGGCTCTGTCTCTCCAGTACCTGCCAAACCCTCAGCAAGTTCCCAGGGCAGAGTCTCTTCCAAGGTATACGGTCCCTGTCCTAGTCTTAGAAGCCTCTGATATGAGAAGGCACTCTCGCACTCACTCCTGCGGAAGCGCCTGCTCAGGTAGGGTCCTCCCCAGCCAGGGCTGACTCAGAGGAGTGCGCCAGAGAGTTCAAAATGTTCCCTGCTCCAGTTTTTACTCCACTCAGCCCGTCTGCCTGCACCACCACTTCCTGCGGAATTAATCCACTTCCCTGCCTGCGTGGGTGTGGGGCATGGTGGGGGGAGGATTGTCCTCCTGGGAGTCAGAACACCCCACTGCAGCTGCTGCAGCTGGCAGGGGGGCACCCACGCTCCCTCCCTAAGGCACACATCTGACTCTCTGAGCTCCGTAAGAGAATCTCCAAATCACCTCTATTTTCCACCAGTGTCTAGTTGCCATGCTGTTTCTCTACAGTCCAGGAAACTGGTCCTGTGAAAGTAGAGTTCACTCTCATGCAGTAGTCTGCCTATTTTACCTCTGACTCTGAGAGCAGAGAGCCAGGAGGCCACCCCTAAGCCACCCTTTTTCAGAATCCCCACTCTGAGCCCTTTTTTTATGTTATATTCTGTGCTAGTTTCTTTGTATATAATCTTTATAGTGATTATCTATAATGTGCACCATTATACTAGGTTTAATAATGAAAATTTTGTCCTTACAGATTTTTCCTTTTTTTCATTCCACCATACTATGGGAGTACAAATATTTAGGTTACATATATTGCTTTTGGCTCACTGAGTCAGAGCTTCAAGCATGTCCATCCCTCAGATGGTGTGACTGCACCCATTAGGAGTGAATATACCCCTCTCCTCCATCTGCCTACCATCTGCTTGACACCCAATGAATATTAGTACTATATGTGCACTTAAGTGTTGATCAGTTAATACCAATTTGATGGTAACTACATGTGGTGCTTGTTTTTCCATTCTTGTGATACTTCACTTAGTAGAATAGGCTCCAGCTCTCTCCAGGATAATACAACAGGTGCTAGATCATCATTGTTTTTTGTGGCTGAATAGAACTCCATGGTACACATATATCACATTTTATTAATCCACTCATGTATTCATGGGCACTTGGGTTCTTTCCACATCTTTGCAATTGTGAATTGTGCTGCTATAAATATTTGAGTGCAGATGTCTTTTTTTTTTTTTTTTTTTTTTTTTTAGACAGAGTCTCACTCTGTTGCCTGGGCTAGAGTGCCATGGCGTCAGCCTAGCTCACAGCAACCTCAAACTCCTGGGCTCAAGCAATCCTTCTGCCTCAGCCTCCCAAGCAGCTGGGACCACAGGCAAGCACCACCATGCCCGGCCAATTCTTTTCTATATATTATTAATAGAGACTGGGTCTCGCTCTTTCTCAGGCTGGTTTCAAACTCCTGACCTTGAGCGATCCACCCGCCTCGGCCTCCCAGAGTGCTAGGATTACAGGTGTGAGCCACCGCACCCGGCCAGATATCTTTTTTATAGAATGTCTTTTTTTCCTTTGGATTGATGCCCAGTAATGGGATTACTGGATCAAATGGTAGTTCTACCTGTAGCTCATTGAAATATCCCCATACTACTTTCCACAGAGGTTGTACTAGTTTGCAGTCCCACCAGCAGTGTAGGAGTATTCTATCTCTCTGCATGCATGCCAACATTTATTGTTTTGGGACTTTTTGATAAAGGCCATTCTTACAGGATATAAGTGATATCTCATTGTGGTTTTGATTTGTATTTCCCTGATGATTAGAGATGTTGAGCAACTTTTTATATGTTTGTTGGCCATTAGTCTGTCTTTTTTTGAAAATTTTCTGTCCATATTCTTTGCACACTTTTGTGTGTGTGTGTGCACCTCAAATAGAAGTTTTTATTTATTTATTTATTTATTTGTCTTTTTTATTTCAGCATATTATGGGGGTACAAATGTTTAGCTTACATATGTTTCCCTTGCCCCACCCAAGTCAGAGTTTCAAGCATGTCCATCCTCCAGACGGTGTGCACAGCACTCATTATGTATGTACATACCCATTCCCTCCTCCCCCCTCCCATCTTCCTGACACCTGATGAATGTTATTACTATATGGGCACTTAAATGTTGATCAGTTAAAATCAATCTGATGGTAAGTACATGTGGTGCTTGTTTTTCCTTTCTTGGGATAGTTCACTTAGTAGAATGGGTTTCAGCTCTATCCAGGATAATACAACAGGCGCTAGATCACCATTCTTGTGGGGCTGAATAGAACACCATGGTATAAATATACCACATTTTGTTAATCCATTCATGTATTGATGGGCACTTGGGTTGTTTCCACATGTTTGCAATTGTGAATTGTGCTGCTATAAACATTCGAGTGCAGATGTCTTTTTTATAGAAGTCTTTTGTTCCTTTGGGTAGATGCCCAGTAATGGGATTGCTGGATCAAATGGTAGTTCTACTTGTATCTATTTGAAGTATCTCCATATTGCTTTCCACAGAGGTTGTACTAGTTTGCAGTCCCACCAGCAGTGTATGAGCATTCCTAATGCTCCGTATCCATGCCAACATTTATTGTTTTGGGACTTTTTGATAAAGGCCATTCTCACTGGAGATAAGTGATATCTCATAGCAGTTTTGATTTGCAAATGCAAATGATGATTAGAGATGTTGAGAATTTTTTCATGTTAGCCATTCTTCTGTCTTCTTGTGAAAATTTTCTGTTCATGTCCTTTGCCCACTTTTTGATAGGGTTGTTTGATGTTTTTCTTGCTGATTTTCCTGAGTTCTATATAGATTCTAGTTGTCAGCCCTTTATCAGATATGTAATATGTGAATATTTTCTCCCATTCTGTAGATTGTCTGTTTGCTCTTGTGATAGTTTCCTTGGCTGTGCAGAAACTTTTTAATTTGATCAGGTCCCATTCTTTTGCTTTTTTCTTTCCCTCTTCCACTTTTATTCCTGCTTGTTCTCTCTGACATTCTTTTCTTCCTTTCTTTTCCATTTTTCTTTCACTCTTCCTTTATTTCACTATTTCTTTCTTTTACTATTTTTTCTTTATTTCAATTTTTGTTTTTACTCTTTCACTGTATCTTACTTTTACTCTTTGGTCTTTATTCTTTTTTCTTTCACTGTTTTCCTTTTTGTTTAACTCTTTCTTGCTTTTTTTTACTCTTACTTTTACTTTCTATCTTTCCCTGTATTTTTACTCTTTCTTTCACTCTTTTTTGACTTTTTATGTTGTTTCATTCTATTTTTTTTCTTTTATAGTTTTGTTCTTTTACGCTCTTCTTTTTCTCATTCTTTCTTTTGCTCTTTCTGTTCTTTCTCTTTATTTTGCTGTTTCTCATTTTCATTCTTTTTTCTTTCTTTCTTTCACTCTTTTGCTCTTTCTTTTTCTGGCACTTTTAAAAAAAAAATTCTCTCTGTCCCTCCTTTGTTCTTTTGGTCTTTATTTTCTTAAGTCTTTCTTTTGCTTTCTATTTGCTATCCTTTTCCCTCTTTATTTTTCTTTTTCTGTTTCATTTGTTATTTTTACTTTCAGTTGTTTCTTTTTTCTTTTTGCTGTTTCTTTTTTCTTGCCCTTGTGCTCTTTCTTTCCCTCTTTTGCTCTTTCATTTCTTTTTTCTTTAACTCTTTTGTTTTCTTTTTCTCTTTATATTGTTATTGATTTTGCTCTTCTGCTTTTTCACTTTCTTTCACTCTTTCTTTTTTCACTTTCTTTCTTTGTTTCATTATTTCTTCCTTTTCTCTTTTTTCTTACTGTGCCTGTTTCTTTGGCTCTTTCTTTCACTCATTATTTTTTTTCATTATTTTTTCTCTTTTGCTCTCTATTTCTTTTGCATTATTCATGATCAAGTCTCTACTTCCAGAAGCTTAACTTCTGTTCTACCACTTCACTTCCTCTCACCCACCTTCTCTGGTAGGAGGTACTTTGACTCCCTAAAGACTGCTGCAAACGGCTCCTCCTGGGAAGTGAAGGGCATATGTGCCACAAAGTAAAGAGCCTTCATTTTTAAAATTCTAGATGTCCTCTGTGCCACAGGCTCTGTACATTTAACAGTAGACTCAAAGGAAGGTCTTAGTACTTTTGTGGTCTGCTTCATTTGGTTAGGTTGACATTTATAATTTTGCTTTTAGAACCTCATCTAAATTCTTGTCTTTGATTATTTTCAATAAATTTGCTCTAGTATAGAAAGTTAAAAATACTCTTTGCTTTAATAAAAAAAAGAGTTTACTTGATGATGGAAGACCTTCTAATTCTTGACTTTAATAATCAACTTACCTAGAAGGGCTTTGTCTCTTAGGACAAGCTGTCCATCTCTCTGAGTCTTATTTGGTTGTTCTAAGATAGGAGAGAAAGAATGTTTCACGTCCATATCCCTATTCCCAGTTCCAAGTACATAGAATGACCTAATTTCTGAAATCAATTATTTTTCTACAGTTACTGGTCAATAAAACTAAGCCAGTCAAGATAATGATTTTGGATCTTGGACACAAGTAGGTTTACCTAAGTTCAGGGCACAGAATATAAATATGGATGTACTCAAGTCCTCCCCTCCTCTGCCATCATGAATATTCAGCTCCTGTTGATGACTTACTTAATCCTAAAACAAATCCGGCAATAATCATTGGAATCCTTTTGTGATACATTCAGAACTACTGAATGAGAAATAGTACCATGGGGTATGCACCTAACCTTCACTGTGACCTAATGAATTTTCTTAATCCTATTTCATACAACAGGTGTATCAAATATATATAGAAAAGTCCATGATCTGCAGAAGACCACTAATAAATGAGAGACACCTTCCCTCTCCTCTCCATCACCAGCCACTCTTCCCAGGGTCACAAGAGGGGGAAGATATTTCCCCTCTAGTCTATGAAAACTCTGACACAAGAAACATACCCCTCAGAGCCTCCCAAAGTGCAATCGTGCTGGTGCTCTGGGCAACTTGCAGCTTATCCTACAGCAGGGTCCCAGAGCCCAGGCCCCTCCCAGCCCTCCTCCCTGTACCCATCTTTGCTCCAGGGTTGGCTGGGAAAAGACATTGTATTGGTGTTTCTTGTGCCTGTCCCCTGAGTAGAAGGACAGCTATCTTGAGGACAAATTCCACTTGAAATGAATAATGTAGAAGAGAGAAATTTGGGAAGGAAATATACATACCATTATTTTATGAGGAAATACACATTCCAGTTACTTTGGGTGAAAGGATAGGCATAGATCCATATTGACCTTGATTTTAGGAACCATCATTTCCAACACAGAAAAATGACAAACATAACAGGCTCTAGGATAACAAACTCTAAAATAAGATTCCTTTTAAGAGTAACAGGAGAATCTAAAAAAATGAATCATAAATGATCTCAATGAGAGAAAAAAGGGGGAAACACTTCCCCTAACCCCTATTTTAAGAAAACATACATAGTGGATGGGAAAAGGTGATATCAACTCAGGGTGGATCAGTAGCATGTCCAGGATGTTCAAAATCAAGCTGAGGCTACTAAAATAAAAGAGCTTAAGATAATGTAAAGGGCATTTTCCAGTACAGGTTGAGGAAATGCCTGGAAGTAGTGGGGTTTTGGATTTGTTTGTTGGTTGGTTTTTGAATATTTGAATTATACCAGTTGAGTATCACAAATCCAAAATCTAAAATATGAAATTTTCTGGTGAACATTTCTTTTGAGCATCATTTCAATGCTGAAAACTTTTGAATTTTGCAGCATTTCAGATTTGGGATGCTCAATCTGTACTTTAAAATAAGGAGACATGCCTACAACTTGGAGAAACTAGTGTAATGTTAATAGAGGACAGCAAGACAATAGGGATTCTCAAAACTTGTGTTACCTCCATTTTCTTCAGAGAGAATTGTGAACTAAGAAGTAGAACAAGTATAAGAGAGAGAACACTGAAGTTAAAGATAGCTGAGAAGTTGACGAGTAAGTACCTGCCCTTCTTAAATGAGTTAAACGCTCTAGGACCAAAATTATATCTCATGATGCTAAATAAATTTGTCCTTTTTAGAAATTATGGATTGTAGTGTAGGTACAAGACTACAGGTAAAAAATAATGACTGAAATTTTTGAGAATAAAAGTACTGGATTCCATAAACTGCAGACTAGAAATTCATGTGCTAATTTCCTGTAGAATTTTAAAGAAACATTATAGATACTTATTGATACACATATAGGTAAATCTTTGGAGAAAACAGGGATTTTCTAACACAATATCATAGTAATCTAAGCTTACTTTTTTCTAATATGATTGGTAAGCTGATATATATTCAGGGGAATGTAACAGACATAAAGGATCTTAACTTCATCAAAACATTTGATTCACTGTATGTTAAGTTTTATTTCTCATCAGACAAGAACAAAATTTAAGAAACAATGTATACTGCTCTCCAGACACAGCATTTCTAAAAATAAAAATAAAAAATAAAAAACAATGTGTTAAGATAATGGTATTGTGACTTCTTTTCCTTGCCATTAATTTTTTCTTTTACTGATGTTGTAATGCTTATTAATGATAAATATATATATATATAACTTAAAAATTAAGTGTATAGACCAAGCTTACTCATATGTAAATATAGTTCATGAGACTACATAATTTCCATGGTTTAGTCAATCACCAAAATTTGGATCCTGTTTTTTGGGGAATAGAGTAGGAAGACATAACTTGGGGTTGATCATGACTTCCTACATGAGTTAATGATAAGATGCAATTGCTAAACTGTATTAGAAGAATGTTTTATCTTATGTGGGAGGTAATAGTGTGTCTGTGGTCTGTACTGGTTGGATGATATCTGAGGTGCCGTGTTTAAATATGGTCATTTTATTTAACAGGGATGCTAACCAAATAAAGTATGTTAAAAGGACAGCAACTGGAATGGTGAAAGGGCACAAAAATCATATTATGAAGAAAAGCTTAAGGATCTAGAGTTTTCTCCTGGCTATAAACCTAGAAAACTAACGCTTTTCTTAAATACTACATGGAAGAAAAACAAGTGATGTTACAGATGATTGAAGACTAGCAGGAGACAGACTCTTTGCTCAACATAAGAAAGATACCATCTAATCTAGGACTGGCTGTGAGTTGTGCATCAATAGAAGTATTTAAATAGAAGTGGTATAAACATCAGTCAGAGTAAGGGAGACTGGAGAAGATCTCTTAAGTTGTCTTCAAGGATTTGAAGGAATCGAGATTCCCTGATTTTAACCCTACCTCTGCCTTCTTAAATTAAGAAAATTCTTAATAAAAAATGAATAACACCTGGGAATTGTCTAGATTGGTGTTCCCGAAACTAATCACAGCTTCTGTGAGATGTTAATAGACATGCTGCATTCAAAGAAGGCTGAGAAATACTATACATTACATGTCATGTTTGGAGTGTTGATCTGCAGTGCACAGTTACCAAATCTGTGTAACCAGTTTTTGAAATGCTGCTTTGGATGCTTAGTTCATCTCATAGAAACCTTACTATGATGCAATACGAAATTTCTTTTGAAGAAAAACAGTCTTAGATTTCTGCTTTCACAAATTAATCAGCAAAAGAACCTTACTAAAAAAGAATGTAATTGACTGCACATTGACTCAAAGGACTTCAGGGCTAGAGGAAACCTAGGATTTAATAACTTGGGCCAGTCTCTCATCTAGTGCCCAATCCTACTTCATACTTTCTTCACTACTGAAACAGTTCCATGATCTCAAGAGAATAGGAGAACCACTTTGTGCCAGACACTGCTCTAGGAACTATAATTGTGTTTTTATTTTAAGCTTCATAACTTATATGAATTATTATAGGTAAAAATGTGAGTAACTAGGACTACATGCCACAATGCCTGGCCTAATTTTTTAATTATTTTATGCAGCTAGTAATGCTGCTATCTAAACTCCACAGGGGCTACAACATTGAAGAGTTGGCAAAAATCCCTACACTTATGGAGCTTACACTCTGATCAGAACATATATGAAAGCCCAGAAGTTTAGAGAATTAATGAATCACATTTTTTTCCCTAAAATTCTCGGGACAGGAAGGGAAGCCTGATGCTGATCTCATTTTCTTACACTTTCTTTTCTTTTATCTTTTCTCTTCTCTTCTCTTCTCTTCTTTTCTTCTTTCTTTCTTTCTTTCATATCATGCTTTTAACTATCTGGATGTTCTGGAATATTTTCTATAGTTTTGAAATTTAGATTTTTTCTTTGGGTTATTTCAAAGTTTAGCTGTAAGTTTTTTGTTTTTCCTTCCTCTCACTATATCCCCTGTCCCTTAACTATGCCTGTTACTTTGACTGTTCTTTCAATACGAGAGCCCAGGTCCTGGGAAAAATTGTTTCCTATTATTTCTTTCTGGTATAAACACACATATTAGTATATCCATTTATTTATATTGAATTCTCTGTATCTATTTTTCATCTTTCCAATCTCTTCACTTAGAATTTTTATCTTCTTTTGAGTTCTATTAGAATTTTTTAACATTCTTCTCATTCACTTATTCAGGTTTATTCAGTATTTGACCTGTTCTTCACTGCTTTGTTTTAAAATTCTGTAACTGTGTTTTAAATTTCCAGTAACATTTTCTGTTCTCAGTTCATTTTTTTATTAACTGATTTGATTTTAAATGATGCCGTATCCTCCTAATTTTACTTTGAATAATAATTTACTTTTCTAAGTTTTCTTCTGTTCTGTATAAAAAAGTCTGTTTCAAACAGGCCTGTTTGCTTTTGTTGGTCAAATTGATCTTTTGCAAACTTCTTGGCTCAGGGGATCCTCCTGTCTTATCCTCCTGGGTAACTAGGACTGCAGGTGCATGCCACCATGCCTGGCCTAATTTCTTAGTTATTTCATGCAGCTAGTATAATGCTGATATCAAAGCTGCATAAATATAACTACAAATATAAACATTTGTATAACTACCAAAAAACTGAATTCATTGCTCAGTAACATACTTGAAATACACTCATCAAATAGTTTATTCAAGGAATACAAAACTGATTTAATATTAGGAAATGTGTTAATATAATTCATGGCATAATTGGATCAAAGAGAATAACCATATGTATCAACCGAAAGATGTAGAAAAGACCATATGATAAAAATCAATATACACTTTTTAAAAATTAACCTAGTAAATAAAAAAAGGAAAATATCTTCTTTTAATTGTTAAGACTATCCACACCTCAATTCTCAGGGCTATATAATGTGAAGAATAGAGCAAAGATTCTTATTACACCACTATTTAACTTTGTTCTGAGATTTATAGCAAATGTAGGTAAGCAAAGGGGGGAAAGCTATAAATATCCAGAGAAGCTATTTCCCTAAGAGAAAAATATACAGGTTAAAACAGTATAAAGTATATTTTTAGTAAACAAAAGCTACTGAATTTTACACTTAAAAATTATTAAGATGGTAAATTGTATGTTGTGTGTGTGTGTTTTACCACAATTTAAAAGTACATGCACATATAGAGGCAGAAAATGGTGGTGGTTATTCCTACAATAAATATATGTATGAGCAGGATTTCTCATTGCGCTTGCGTGCCTTGCACTCTACCCCAAACACATCACAATGTTCACTCCCCTTATGCATTATTCATTTCACCTCCAGGAAAACCCCTGACCCTGTTGGTCAAGGAGGAGATTTGACACAGTCCATACCTTCCTTCTCCCAGTAGACACGCCCACTGAAATAAATCCTTTCTTCCTTGACAATCCCCGTTGTCCCAGTAATTGGCTTTCTGTGTGGTAAGCAACAGTGAACCCCCCTTGTGGGTTCATTAACAATTTGGAGGCTTGTCCAGGATTCATTGCTTGTGGCTTGGTGGCCATAGATTGGGGAAAGACTTTAAAACCTCCTTAGCAGCTGCCCAGCTGAATTTCTGCTGTTGTTTGGTTTTGGTTTCTCTCACCAGCTTCACTGTTACCAGCCCCAAATGTATCCTTGATTGTCAGGGAAAGACAGACATTTGACCTTTGGATTTTAACATCTGTGTCTGAATGGGTGAGTGGTGTTTAAAGGTACCCCACAGCAGAAAGCTCCTCTCTCCATTTGGGGAGTTTCTCTGGAGTTCCCATTTGGGTTGAGAGCCTCAACCATTTGGGAGAGTAGGACCTAAAAGCTCCTCTCTCCATTTGGGGGACTCCAGAGAAATCCCTGTTTGGGTTAGAAACCTCAACCGTTTGGAAAAATAAGACCTCCAGCTGTTTATATTTGACACTCGCTAGACTTATTTATTGAAACTACAGTCCCTTTGATATGTAAGTGTATTTGTGTGACTATGAGAAATAAAAGTTTGATCCCTAAATATAAAAATAATCTTTTCAACTACATTCTCCAACACTGATGTATACACTAAAAATCCTCTGTCTCTGTCATTTGGGCATTTATGCCATCTGGACCTAGGACAGGTCATTTCTGGTACTGATTGGTTTAAAATAAAATTCTTGAAAACTTGTCTCCAGTCTCCCTCTGTAAAAATTCATTTAAAAGTACTCTGTTTTGAGTTTTGTTTTGTCTAACATGGTGTTCCCAGGCTTGTGTTTAAACCTCTTAAATTTTTCTTTGTATTAAGTGTTTATCTATATTAGTATGTGACATATAATGTACTGTCTATAAAAAAAAGTTTTAAAAAATGCCAGGTTTTTTAGGACTCCAGCTGGTCTCCACATATTATGTTCTGTTCTTGTACACGTTTAAACTGATGGACAAATTACATCAAGAAAATTTCAGAGCTCAAACCGTCAACGTGCCACTATAGCGTTAAAATATAGAGTTTGTTAAATATTTTTTTCTGTCTACTTGTAAACTGTGTTTGCTAGGTTACTGCTATTGAAATAAAAGTCAGTGTCTATGTTATCATTTATTCAAAGTCAATTGAAATAGCCAGTTCTGGGAATAATGTAAACATTAAAAACTCATTTGAAACTGAAAAAAAAAAAAAGGTTAAAGAGGTCTTTAAAGAAACCTCAAATGCCATAAAAGCTGCTTTATCCAAAACTTTAGTCCATAATTTTCATTACATTATCTGTTGGGATGACTACAATTTGGCCATGTGAAAAGTTCCAACTTTGTTAAAAACAAGTTGATCCAACCATCTTTTACAAACTAGTCTGAGTATGGCTATGAGCCAAAAAAGAGAGACATATTTGTGTAATACTGCCTGGCCCCAGTACTTCCTCAGGTCTAGGAAGATATGGCCCCTTTATAGATACCTTATGTATAGTCTTTTATAGTTCTATATCAAACAATTAAATATAAGACTCTAGTGCAGAAGATAAAAGCCTTCAAAACGGTCAGGAAACAAGAAGTGAACCCTGTCTTGCCATCAAAAAGAAACTCCCATGTTGAAAAAGACCTTTAGACAGCCATGGCGACAGCGCCACCTGTGGCTGCACCAGCCCAGCCTCAGGCTGCGGTTGTGGCGGCAGCTCCAGCTGCAGCTCTGATTTCTGTAAGAGATTACTAACTTTCCTGACCTCCCCCACCTATGGGTCTAAGCGCTTTCTTCACCCCCATTGGCTCCTCCAGCCATTTATCCTTTGCTTTCTTCCTTCTCTGAAAATAGTCATGGAAAACATAGGGACATGTTCTCTGCTTCACACACTCAGCAAGGCACATAATTTGCTCAGAGTCCTCCCTCCTTCACAACAGGACAATTGCCTTTGAGACAGGTCCCTATAAGAAAAATAAATGAAAATAGACAACTGGCTAGATTAATATGGGTTTATAACCCATTTACCACTTCTGATTTATACAATTAAAAACAGAATAATCCTGCCTGCAAGGATGACCCCAAGTATATAATTGATCTATTTAAATCTATTTTCACCACTTATCATCCCACATGGACAGATGTCCAGAGACTGTTTAACACACTGTTAACCACATTGTCCAGAAAAAGAACTCAAAAAGAGACTGACCAACCACATGCAGAAGACCCAAGTAACCAGGTGAGAGCTGGAGCTAATTTAGCCATCCCAATACATGACCCCAACTGGAGCCCAAATGATAGAGATAACGATAAGATTCAACCTTTGGAGACTACCTTATGGCTGGGCTTAGGAAAGGGGTCCCCAAAACTAAAAGCCTGAATAAGATTCAGAAAATATGACAGGAAACAGATAAAAATCCATCTGCCTTCCTAGAAAAGATTATAGAGACATATCAAAAATATACTGATATAGACTCAGAAAATCCTGATAATTCAAGGTTAATTAACAAGAACTTTTTTGGTTAGAGCATGCCTGGTATCCAACAAAAGTTACAGAAGTTAGAGGGGGTTCTCACTTTGCCCATATCTCATTTAGTTAAAATGGCTTAAAGGTCTTTATAAATTGTACACAGACTAAAACACAACAACAATTTATCAAATAAAACAACAGACAAAATTTTTGACAGCAGTTCTGACAACTCTAGGGGGTCCCCTCAACAGGGACCGCCACCCCACAGGAAAAAAAAAAACCCTATTTGAACAGAAGACTATCAAAAGCCGTTTTCTGACTATTAAGAAAAAAACCTTATGCCTGTCCCTGCGTTGGGCCTCCTGGATTTACATAGCCTTTTGATTTGTTAATCCAAAAAAGACAAGGAATTGGACTGGGGTTATTAATCCAAAACTTCGGGGCTCATAAACATCCCATGACCTATTTCTCTAAACAATTAGATATAATGGCAAAAGGATGACCCATTTGTTTGAGAACAGTTGCCTCTACTTATGATATTTCACAAAAAGCTAAAAAGTTTACACTTGGACAGCCAGTGACTGTTCACACTACACATTACGTGTTATCTCTACTAGAACAGAATGGGGGCTATTTGTTGACAACTGGCCATTTGGACAAATATCAAGCTACTCTGTTAGATAATCCTAATCAAATTTTAAGACAATGTCTACCTTGAATCCTGCCACCTACTGCTTATAGATTCTCACCCCTCTAGTTCATGATTACATTCAAATCATTGACCACGGATATTCTAGCTACTTGGATTTGACTGATCAGTCCTTGTTAGACCAGGATAAAAAATTCTTCACAGATGGAAACAGTTTCATGGAACATGGACAACACAAAACTGAGTATGCTGTGGTTGCCAGCCAACAGATAATTGAGACAAAAGCCCTACCCACTAGGATGTCTGCCCTAAAAGTAGAATTGATTACATTGACTAGAGCCCTATATCATAGAAAAAATAAATATATTAATATATATGTAGACTCTAAATATGTCTTTATGATGATACATACTCATAGAACTATTTAAAAGAAACAAAGATATCTTCTAAAAATAAATTAAATATGGGCCTCAAATTCTTAAATTATTAAAAACAGTTTTACTGCCTCAGAAGGTGGCCATTATGCACTGCTGAGGACATCAGAAAACAGACACTCGTATTACAAAAGAAGATACCATGAAGTTTAAAAGGGCAGCCTGACTAACAAATTGTCAACTGACTCTAATTCCCTCTCTTTAATTAGATAAACACGATCCCCAATATTCTAAAAAGAAACTAGAAAGAACTAAAAAACAAAGATTCTCAAAGTATAATAATCAAAATTGACTCACAAACCCAAAAAGGTCCTCCTTTTCAAAAGTCTTGTCAGACCAGTGCTTAAACAGATTCTTCAGAGTACCCATTTTAGATGAGATGCCACCTTACAATAAATACAGCCCCATATGCTTGGCCCCAACTTATAGAAAACAATAGTCCAAAACTGACTTATATACTTAAAAAATAACCCAAAGCCTCCTGAAGCCTCACAGGCACCCCTAAAAGAAAAAATATAATAAAATAAAAAAAAGTTTCCCAAGAAAAGACTGACAGGTAGACATTACTGTGATGCCATGACTCCCTAAAAATTTTCAATATTTACTGGTATTTCTTGATACTTTTCGAGGATGGCTTAAAGCTTACCCCATCAAGACTAAATAGACATAAAAAGTCATTAAGGTCCTTTAAAAAAATATTCCTAGGTTTGGAATTCCATAAACTCTCCAAAATAATAACAGAGCAGACTTTGTTGCCAAAAACACCCCAAAAGTATCAAAAAAATTAAAAATTAATTAAAAACTCTTAATACATTTATCATAGAGACCCTGGTCTTTAAAAAAAAAAAAAAAAAGAACAACTAAACAGATAATGAAAACCTTAAAGAAGACTCTCTCCAAAATTTGTCAGGGGACCAATTTAACTTGGCAAAAAGTGTTATCCTTTGCTCTGTTAAAAATTCAGGTGGCCCCCAGAATTAAGCTGGAACTTAGCTCCTTTAAAATTTTCTGAGAGGCCATTCCTACGAGCTTCCAGCCAGGGCTCACCCAATAATTGTCTGCTCCCAGTGATGGAGGCTCACTCATATGTGAAACAGCTTGATAATATACTAACTGATAATTCTGAGTTTACTTCCAACATCCTCCAGTTTCCAATGGATGTGCCCCTTTTTTCCCATAAAGGCAGGAGATAAGGTTTTACTGAAAACCTGGAGAAACCACCATCCCAAAAATCAACTACAGCCACAATGGACTGACCCATTTGAAATGCTCCTGACAACTCACTCATCAGTTAAACTCACAGGAGTTAAGCTGTGGATTCATCACATTCAAATAAAAGAGACACCCCTACTGGAGACCCCCACACCTCCAAAATTCTTCACCTTCTGAGAGACTAAAGGAACAGTGGACTTATGAGTTCTTAAGGGACCTAAAGTTACTCTTCCATAAAAAGAGATAAGTAACATAAAGTTATATACCCTATACATCTTACTTATTCCTTAAATAATTTTGTTTGCCTGGTGAGATAACTCTTTAGTTAAGATTTCTCAAACTATCGCCTCCTCCACTAACATGTCTTGCTACTGGTTTTGTCATTTTAAACCTCCTTCAGTACAAGACCATTCTGACCCTATAGTTGTGCCTGTATACAATTTCACTAATGTACCCTCCTGTACATTAAGCTCATAGAAGTCTGTCTCTTGGATCACCTACAGGGTATAATTAATAACTCCGTACTCAAAGGTCCCATGTTTCTGTTTCACCCAGCCCCTATCAGATCTTCTGTATGTACAAGATGACTGCAGGACCTGTACTCTCACAGGTATACTTCCTACTGGACAATTGGTCTCTCTAAATCGACCACTTATTATAAAAACTTGACAGTTACAGTCTTTTCAACGCCCTCTTTAAATTATTAACAAATGTTTTAACCCCTTGGACAAAGACCATGAGACTCCTAACTTTACTATAGTACGTCAACAAAAACTGTCTTCAAGGCTATGGGAAACTGACAGCTTGCCAACTCCCAGAGAGACAGAATCAACTCTCTTATACAGACCCTTAGTTTAAAAATAAAATCCTAATGTTACCTAAAATGGTTATATAAACCTTCAAACGAGAACAAGTACTGTTTGTACAGCCCTTAGATATATTTTTGTCTGTGGAGACAAAAAAAAAAAACCTCCTTGGACTTATAATTACTTAAGTTAGGACTCCTCACCACTCCCTTCTCAGTCCATAACAGATCTAAAGTTGCTCATTAGACCAGTTCTCTAAAATTGTTTTCATGAATAACTAGAAAAATTTTAGACAGAGACTCCACCTGGGGAGCCCCAAAGCAGTATCTCTCAGGGAAAATCCAGACGGAGATGACTATTTCTTTGGGTACATCCTACTACCCTAGTAGAAAGTGACAGCTCATCAATACATGTTCTGCAACCTATCCATAGCCTTAAAAATTAACACTAATAAAATTACAATAACAAACTTTTTAGACTCTTTAGCTCAAGTGGTTCTTGATAATCACACTACTCTTAACTATATTTTAACAGAACAAAAAATGTTTGTTTTATAGCTAATTCTTCATGCTACACTTATATAAATACCTCCACAAAAGTAAAAATACCTGTTAATAAAATTAGACAATAAGCTTCACAGTGAAATAGGTTAACAGAAATAATCTAAAAATAAAAAAATTAGTTCCCAAGACTATTCTCTTAAATTCCTCAAGATTTTCCCTCTATTCTTTCAGGGATCTTAAAATTTAACTTTTCCCTTTTTCTACTGATTTTCTTAATTTACCTCATAACAAATATATTAATTAAGTGTGAACTAAAATGTTGTTTCAAAACAACAAACAAAAACACTCCAATAACGACACTAAAGACATTCAATCACTACTCATAAATACTTTTAACAACAGCCTTAAAACTTTCATTTGTCATATCCCAACTACGCTCAATTTCAACAGAAAACAGCCAGATCAATTGATGCCCTGATTCCCCAAGATTAAAAAATAAACTAAGCAAGGGTGGGCAAGGCGGGAATTGTAACAATTTCCATAAGCATGAAAATTTTTTAATAGTTTTTTCCCTTGTTCTCTTATGTTTCAAGTTCCCAGACCAGTAAAGTTTTCTGACCAGAACTTTATAACTTTCTGTTGCACTGATGAGTTTCTTTTGTGTTTCTTTCCCAGAAATGGTGGTGCCTCCTTACAGTCATGAGCTAACTACAAAGACTTGCCCCACCTGTTTGTTCAGAGAAGACAAGACAAGGGATACTCCACCACAGACTGTGCCCAAGGGCCCACTGAGCCTATACACAAGGCTAAAACATGACTAATAGTAACCCCTAGCTCATTATAACACTAAAATTCCTGTCCTGGGAGGCACTTATCAACCATTTTTTGATCACGGGATACGATCAAACATGATTTCTCACTATACTTACGTGCCCCACACTCCACCCTAAACGCGTGATGATGTTCAGTCCCCACATACGTTGTTCGTTTCACCTCCAGAAAACTCCTTGACCCTGTTGGTTGAGGAGGCAGATTTGAGATATTCCATACCCCCCCCAGTAGACATGTCCACTAAAATAAATCCTTTCTTCCTTGATAATCCTCATTGTCTCAATAATTAGCTTTCTGTGTGATAAGCAACAGTAAGCACCCTTACAGAATCATTAACAGGCTCATTCAGGATGTCACTGCTTGTGGTTCAGTGGCTGCAGAGCAGAGAGAGACCAACAGCTCCCCTAAGCATCTGCCTGGCCATGTTTGCCAGAGGGCAGCTTTGGACTCTCCACAATTACCAGCCTCCACCACATTCTTACCAGCCTCTAATGCATTGATGATTGCATAATGCTTGCTTCTGAAGAAAAATCTTTCAATTTGGATTTTGAAATTTATGTCCAGGCAGGTGGGTGCTGTTCAAAAGTACCACAGAGTAAGGGATGTCCTTCTCAACTTGGGAAATTCTGATGGAATTCCCATTTGTTTTGGATTGGATAATCCCCCAACCATTTGGTTTGTGAGAGGAAAAACAGAGAAACTAACCTAACTGTTTTGATCTGCCACTCCCAGGGCTTATTAGGTGAAACTGCAGTTAGTTTGTTTGGAACTTCTTGAATTTCTTTTTATGTTGAGTGTTTTTATGTATTGGTGTGTGGCACATAAATGCAAAGTCTATTAAGCTCTTTGTCTCTCTTTTCTTTTTGCATACTTAAAATGTGCTGTTGATGGTGTTAGAAGCACATTACAAGGTCTGAGAAGTTGAAAGAAACCTCTAATGGTAGTTTATCTTGGGGCTCTACATCTAAAAGGTTAAAAACATCTTCATCCTAAATTCTTGGAGATTACAAGACATCTCTGTCCTATGGTCTAGGACAGTGGTCTCCAACATTTTTGGCACCAAGGACCAGTTTCACGGAAGACAATTTTTCCATGGATGGGGGAGGGGGACGGTTTCAAGATGATTCAAGAGCATTACACTTATTGTGCACTTTCTTATTATTATTATTGAATTGTAATATATAATGAAATAATTATATAACTCACCATAATGCAGAATCAGTGGGAGCCCTGAGCTCGTTTTCCTGCAACTAGACAGTCCATCTGGGAATGATGGGAGACAGAGACATCGAATTGTGTTGCTTATGCACAGTCTAGTCCTTAATCACATTTTGGTTGCTGTCACTGCAGAAAACCATGCTTCACAAAGATAGGGTGTTGAAAATGGAAGCAGGTTTTTCAGTGCTTTTGTGGCAATCTCAGGATATTCTGCCTTGATATTAATCCAGAATATATGGAGATTTGAAGTTGTCTCATCCATACTTTTAAGGCCATTGTCATTTATGTTCTCAAGCAGTTGATCCTCTTCTAGCATGAAGTCAATTCACCTGGCTTATTCACAAATGGGTTGTGGATCTATCCCTTTCCAGTTCCGGGCTCCTTTGTGGTCGGGAAGTAATGGTCAAACTCTTGAAAGCTGAGATAGGTGATCATGCACCAGCTGGAAGCAAGGCAGGCCCAGCTCAGTCTCTTCCAAAATCTCTAGTGTTTGAAACAGGTCAAAAATCCCAGTATTCACTCATCGCCCCCATAAGTCCAGTTTGGCTTTGAATGCAGCCACTTTATCTGCTGACTGGAACACAGTTTTCATTCTCCCCTGAAGTGACAGATTGAAACCCTCATTTTTTATTGTGCTACATCAATTCAAATATTATTATAGAACTCTCACTTCTTGTACTCCTGCTGTTGAGATCAACTGAAAAATTTAGTTGTATATGGTTTTTTAGCACATAAACTAGAATTTAATATAACATTAAAGAAAAAAAAAACAGAAGTGCAGAAAAATCCTACAGTTCTGAGTCTCATCCTAAAACACACACGACATAGAAAATTTACACTAGTTTCACTGCTGAGGCTAACTGTGAAACACCACAGGGCATGTTTACATTTGCAATATATTAGGATGAAAAGATTTTGAATAGCTTAAAAGTTCTGAGTAGCACAAATTTGGATGTGACAGGCTCATTTGGTTAGATCACTGTGTTAAAGGAAATCAAAATCACAGTTTCAATTCTTACATGTGAACAACTAATTTTTTTTTGGTTTGTCAAAATGAAAACCTAATTGTAGACTAAATCCTGTCATTTATCTTTAAAATGTGCTTCTTGGATCAGCAGACAAAGGGCAAAGAAATATGGAGCAAAAGGGATAAATCTACCACCACTTCTAAATCACATGGCCAATACATTGTGTTGATAAAAAGGTGGCAAAATGTGTAAACGGAAAGTCTACAGGTTCTCACTAAAACAGTGACAACTAAAATAAGTGGATCATGTATTAAGATAAGTGACCATATGAAAAGTTGAAAAATATAAACTGAGTTCTTCTAAATATCTTCTATGGTACATCCCATAAAACAGAAACAGTTTTCAGTTTTTTCCTTGGAGGAAATAAAATGTCTTGGAATCCATCTGAGATTTTTCTCAGGAAAATCATGCTTGCACTTGAATGATCAGAAGGGTTTAATTCCGAAAGTTAATCTGTAGAAGAATAAGATAGGTGAGTAGACAAGTTGATTTTTAAAATAGCTATATATCACCGGGCATGGCGGCTCATGCTTGTAATATCAGCACTTTTGGAGGCCGAGGTGGGAGAATCATTTGAGCCCTGGAGTTCAAGACTGCAGTGAGCTATAATCACCCTACTGCACTGCAGCCTAGGTGACAGTACAAGACCCTGTTTCAAAAAAAAAAAAAAGCTACACATCAATTTTAATCACTTTTAACAGTCTTAAGAGGAGTTTTTAGTAATAGATATGAAGGAAATATAAAGAAAACAATATAAAAATTTTGCTGGGAAATGCATAGTTGTTGAATATCTCCATACATGTAGACTAAAGCAAGGGTACATCTGTGACTTTTTTAAAAAAAACTTGTACCTAAATAATCTGATGCAATGTTTAGGTAAATCATGTACATACTCTCTCCTCTGCTTTATCAAATACAAATATAATCACCCTCCTGTATGCTGATATGACTAGCATATTTCAGGAACAGTCTCAAGCAACAAGTGATGTTGTGGTCAATTACTGTCAGACACCAGCTCAATACATCAAATATGCTAAAACAAAGAAGGTTGCTTGTGGCAAGCATTCTTTAGACCATCAGATGGCTAATTTTAACTCCATTCAACAAGTGAACAAATTTAGTCAGCTGTGGTTTATTTGGGGATTATTCATCCTGGCAGATTTACGAGGACTACATAAAAAGTTCAGTGTTCTAATTTATAGGAACATTTCCATGACAGAAAGAAATTTTTAAAATTTTGCCCTTAATTTCCAAAGCTAAACTCTCATGCCTTTGTTCCAACAGCGTGATTAATTTGGACCTTCATGGAAAGTATCTTCTGAAGAAGGTCATAGGGCTTCTTCTAAAACTTTTGGCCCTATCTATGCCTGCAGTCCACCTTGCACCAAAGTAGGATAATCTCCTAGTTGCATGAGACTACAAAACAGATCCTTGAATTTTCATAAAAGAAAATTTGTCATCATATGAGATAATAAAAGTTGTCATGAGAGTGCTATGACACTCCTCAGCGGTGTCCATGTCAAGCTACCAATCTTGTAAGAACCTGGGCCGAGATCCAGACAGATTAATGGCTATGGCAATATTTCTCAAAACTCATAATAATTGCTCTAAGTTTTAAAAAGGGGTTTAGTGGTCAAATTATAATACACTATATCCCTGGCTCTTACAGAATCAAAATGCACCTTTATATATTAAAAACTAATCAGTCTAGTAGTGAACACTGTCTAACTCAGCATTTCACAAATTTATCTACTTAGAATCTTTTTGTTCCCTCCTAGTAATATGGATTGAATCTTACATGAATACACACAACTTGGGCTTCCCATTTTAATAGAAATCTGAATCATCCATTTTAATGATACTGCCAGATCACTAGAAACTTACAGAGCTAAACCAACCGCTTTGTTCTACATGGAAATTCCTTCACTGATTTGAAGTTTATTAAATTGCTTTTGGAGAAAACTATTCTTATGTAAAAGATCCACACAAAAATTATTTTAAAGGTTTTTTCCCTCTATTTTAAAAAAGATGATGAGACAATACTAGCTATTTAGAAAATACTTTTTGTCACAAAGTGGCAGGAAGAGACTCACAATGGTCTCTAATCTAAAGCTTCTGAAATTATTCATGACTACTCCCTACAAAAAATAAATCATATGTACTACCATTGAATCTAAAAAATGAGAGGAATATCTGCAGAAGAAACCATATTAGGTATCAGTACCTAAGTCTGATTAAATAAAGTTTAATTAAGAATTTTCAATGGAAGTCCAGGAAAATTAGGTACCAGAATCAAATAGGATGAGACTTACACACACACACACACAGACCCCCCAAGATGTTCTACTATGTATTAAAATACAAAGATCAGAAGGCTACAATAAAAGAAATGACAATGCACAGGAAAAAAGCAAAATTACCCAAGTGACAAGCTGGTACTCCCCTACCTTGAGGTTCAGTGTGGGCACATGGCCCAGGCGTAGGCAATCAATCACAGCTCTCCTGGGACTTCCCAAGAAACAGAGGAGAAAGGCAGAGCTGTATTCTATGATGGTAGGTACTCAAGAGCTGCCGGGGTGCCAGAAATATGCACATACAAAGATTTACAAAGTCTTAATAGCACTTAACTCCATGTCTTAGACTTTTAAAAACATTTCTGGGGTACAAGTACCTCCATATTATTTATTATCCAATGTTACCATAACATTTTAACCCTAAAGCTTAATTTCTTTAATATCCTAAAAAAAGGTGATAAAAAGGTACTGTTCAAAGAGGTCCATATAAGTCATTCTATAAATTCTGTTCCTATATGCCATGGATCTGGAATTTATATTCTTAATCTACCAAGTTTTATTTTTTTAAAACCTTGGAAACTCAATTTATACTTCTCAGAGCCTATCTTCTCTTATGTAAAACAGGTATAATTCCTATACTACCTAACTCAAAACACTGTGAAGATCAAATGAAAGGGAAGAGCAATATATATACTGTGTAATGCACAATAAATTATGAAATGAAGCTTTCACTAACTCAAAAGCAAAAAGTAAACATTTAGCATTCATTGGAAAACTCATACCAAAAGAATATCTTTGGCAAGTATGCAATTTGGCTACCTGCTAAAGTTAAAGGGAAAATAGTCACACACAATCACAAATTCCTCCCCGTGTTGTTTTTTATTAAATAAGCAAAGACATATTTTTTTTATTTTTTATTTTTCTTCTTTTACCTCACTTTTCTGCTATCTAAAGCAAATACATATTTACCCTGTTTTCTTTCATACAGATTAACATATGTTCTCTCTCTTGCCTTTTTCATGTAACATATCCTGATGATCACTCCCTAGCAGTAGAGAGATATTCTTTTTTATCACTCCATGGTTCTCCTCTGTGTGGATGTACCACTTTATTTTACCAGTCCCTTGCTAGACATTTAAGTTCCTTCCAATATTTTGCTATTGAAAATAGTGAAGGCCAGGTGTGGTGGTTTATGCCTGTAATCCCAGTTCTTTGGGAGGCTGAGGTGGAAGGAAACCTTGAGGACAGAAGTTTGAGACCCAACTGGACAATATATTGAGACTCTGTCTCTATAAAAAATAAAAAAAGCCGATTATGTTTATCTGTAGTCCTAGCTACTAGGGAGGCTGAGGTGGAAGGATCACTTGAGCCCAGTCATTGGTGGCTACAGTGAGCTAAGATCAGTCTGCTGCACTCCAGCCTGGGTGACAGAGTAGATCCTGTCCCTCATATAAAAAAAAGAAAAGAACACAGCAAAAACTTTGTACATAGGTTGTTTCATATTTGTGGGATATACCTGTAGGATAAATTTGACAAAGTAGGATTTCTGCATTAAATTTATTTGCAATGTTGTGAGATTGTGCCAAATTCCCCTTCATGGCCTAGAACCATTTTGCATTTCCACCAGCAATATATGAATGTAACATTTTTCACAGCCACACCAAAGAATGTACTGTCAAGTTTTAGGTTTTCTCCCACTGGAGAGAGACTGCAGTATAGTTTTCATTTGCCGTTCCTCTTCTGTGTGAAGATATGTTTAGGGATCATCTGCATTTCTTTTTCTGTGACTTGTGTATTCATAACCTTGTTATCTACTTTAATATTCACTTTCTTCAAGTCAGCCTATTTTAGATCCTTATTCTCTTTTTGTTCACTTTTGGCTCTCACCTGAACCATTCCACCAGCCTCCTAGCTGATCTCCCTTCCTCACCCAAGCCTGCATGACAGCGTGTTCTCTGATAAGCTAGTCTAATATTTTTCTTTTTTTCTTTGAGACAGAGTCTCACTCTGTTGCCCAGGCTAGAGTGCTGTGGCGTCAGCCCCGCTCACAGCAACCTCAAACTCCTGGGTTCAAGCAATCCTCCTGCCTCAGCCTCCCAAGTAGCTGGGACTACCGGCATGCACCACCATGCCTGGATAATTTTTTCTATATATTTTTAGTTGGCCAATTAATTTCTTTCTATTTTTTAGTAGAAACAGAGTCTCGCTCTTGCTCAGGCTGGTTTCGAACTCCTGACCTTGAGCGATCCTCCCACCTTGGCCTCCCAGAGTGCTAGGATTACAGGCATGAGCCACTGCGTCCGGCCCTAGTCTAATATTTTTCTTAAAGAATAACGTTATTCCCCAGGCTATAATCCTCCAGTGGTTTCCCATCACAACTAAAGCCCACATACTTTGTCAAGGCCCACAAGGCCTTAACCCACCATACTCCTCCTGTCATCCTTTTCACTCAGCTGCAGCCACCCTTGTGTCTTTCTGTCCACTGCCCAAAACAAGTATGTTTTCATTTGAAGAACTCAAGGGAGCTGTCTCTCTGCATGCAATCCTCTGTGCCCCCCCTCCCACATCCTCACACGGCTCCCTCTCGCTTTTAGTTCTGCTCACAAGTCACATAAGGAGAGAGGTCATCTTACATGCACATACCTGCAAAACTGCCCTCCTCCCCTATCCATTACCCTATTTTACTTTATTCCTAGTTCCTCACTACCTGACATTGCTGAGTATTCATGTGTTATTACCCCTATTTCCTTCTAGAATGTAAGAGACAAAGTCATGAGGGCTTTGTCTCACATGCCTCTGTTTGCCCTGCATCTGGAATGCTGCCTGGCTAGCCAAAAGTGGTGCTCAAAAAACATCTGTTTCAGTGTACCCGAAACTAGTTTAGTTTCTTCCAGTTTACCCACATCTTCTAAGATTTCTTCTAATGTTGCCTCTTGATTCATCATCTAAGACCAGAATCAGACCTCTTAAAGTGGCAGTTATTCAGAATTAAAGACATGAGATAGGCTACCAAGAACCACAAACACCTAAAGGAGGAATTCTAATGTCCAGTGAAAAGTCAATGGTAACTTCAACTTTGCATAAGAACATTCAATACTAAAATACCTTTACTATAAAACGACTCATCCCATAGATTTAATTACATCATAAGAAAAAAATACCATCCGAATTCCTCAGGGAATTAAAATGGATCAAATATGTTTTTATCTGTGTGCCCAGAATCAAACATAATGGGATGGTGTATGATTTTAGTACAAAAGATGTTCGTCATAAAGGGTAAATAAATGATGCTCTGACCATTCAATGGTAAGCCAAGAAGCTATTGAAAGGCCTGGGGTACAGCAGTGTGCACAGGCATGGAAAGACATCCTGGAGTGCACTGTAAGGGTCACACACTGTACCAGAAACTTATGTCATTATTTCACTGCTTGATTCTCATTTCTGTAAAGTAAACACAATGTTATATTCATATGCATACAAAAGGTTCGGAAAGAATCAATACCCAAATATTAATAAAAGTTAGCTCAGAGCTAAACAAACAAGCAATAAACAAAGCAATAAAAAGCCTTTAAATAGCTACTATAAAGAGGAAAGATTTGTTGCTCAGAGGTTTCTTCCCATCATATTGCCAATTCTTTTCCTGTCCTCACTCCTCAGTGGGAGGGAGAGGAAGATGTGCCCTTAAGAGAGCACATTTATCTGGCAAATTAGGAAAGTTCCTAACATTAAAACGTAAAAGACTACATGAAAAGTTGATGAGTAATAATTAGATTGGATAATAAAATCTTAGCATCTTATTTTGTGTTACTAATACTACCATTAGTTATATTACATGTACTATTAAATAAAGGCAAGGTGGCAGAAAATACTTTTTAGCCTATCTGAAATCTATACTAGACTCTTAGGAACATCTCTTTGAAGTAGCCTGAAGAAATCATGTTCTTCCAAAATGTTTCAGAGGAAAAGAAAAAAGCAGAGAACCATTTACATATGATTTTGTCTAAGTAAACAAAATTTCAATTCTTCACTGTAGAAAAGTTAAAATATTTTATATCTAAGTAGAAATTTCTCAGTTTCCAGGGAAATTGATATCAAATTATCTGAAATAAAAATATTAAAAGCAAACTTTCAATGTGTCTATACTTTACATTTGGTGTTCTAACCATGTTTCTACGGGAACTCAAGAACAGGGAAATGTTAAAATTGAGGTTTCTCTTATCACTTTACTGAATGCCACAATATTCAATTTTAAGACACACATTGAAATGAAAATTTAACTGTAATTGTAATAAACACAAAATGATACATTTTGTGCTCACAAACTATTTTTTTAACTTTTCTGATTTAACACTTTTTTCCATCACTCTGTGCTTAGTGTCTGGTATTTTACCTGGCCTCTTGCCAGCTTCTTCTAACATTCTTCTGCCAGGGCATTCTCAGTCTCAATTCACAGTTACCAGAACAAACTCTTCTAAATTTTTTACTCATCTATTTGCCTGATAAATTTAGGCCATTCTATTTCCTCTACTTTTATTCTCATCCACGGAAATGAATGTGGAGATAAGATGGAGCCAGATAAGGTGGCCCAGGCCTGTAGTTCAAACTACTCAGGAGGCTGAAATGGGAGCTTGAGCCCAGGCCAGGAGTTTGAGGCCACCGTGGGCAACAGTGAGACCCAGTATCTTTAAAAAAAAAAAAAAAAAAAGATGGAGAGAAAAATGTTGCTTCTGAGTTGTGTAAAATAAACTTTGAATGGAAGTAATCAAACCAGGAGTAAGTTCTAATAAATAAGTCTACTTTATGGGGAAAGTATTAAAATAAGATACATTTCTCAGTGTTTTAAATTTTTCAACAACCAAGTTTGGCATATCTAATACTTCCATGTCAATCTGAGGGCTTAGATCCTAGTTCTAGTCAGCAACTGACCTACATATGCATTTCAGATCCTTAAGTCCTTGTTTCTTCATCAGTAATATAGGGAAAATATGCCTTATGTGTATTTGGAAGGGCCGAGTAAGATGTACATAAAAATGTGTTGCAAATCCTAAAGAATGACATAAAGAGTCTATTTTGGGCTGTAATTTTATGCTACCCATCTACTAACTGGTTTGTAAAATCACTCAGAAGCTCACTCTATACTACCAAGCAGAGCAGTTTTCACAAGTACTTACATGCTTTGTGTATAAAGGCACAGTCAAATAATTAACATATTTGTTAATTCTTTTACGATTTTTTAAATATTCTGAATAGTGAATACAGTACTTCCCAGTTACAAAGGCACATCCATTATGTCATGAGGCTTAATTATTGTAGATTTTAAATAGATTGAGGCCAACAAATTTTAAATAGAAGAGCTATAAGACATTTCCTCTATAGTAATGAAACCACTGGCATTTAAATACAACAAATGAGCCAAATATATTTAAACACTTTTATGATACAATGCTTTCTACTTCAAAATACTTATTTTTTATTGAAGAACCAATCACCTTGTTACCCTGAATTATTTTTACCTAGATTTATCCCTTTCCAAAATTCTAGAAGTAAAAAAATCAAATGTTTCCTTTCTTCTACCCCACCCATCTTCCCCCATCTAATGGTTGGAAGTCTGAAAAACTTACCTAAACATTCTAATCTTTGAACAGGATTCTATTGGGAGTGGAGGAGGGGAGCCATGGAAACAAACGGTCCTGCACAGGCAGAATCTGGCATTTTAACTCCCAAACCTTTGCCTCACCTCTCCTTTAGAGGAGGAAAATGAAATTTGTTATATCACTGGAGTAGGGCTGAAGATATGTCTGTTTCAAAGTGGGAATTTTAAAGTAATCAGAACTCTATGGGTAAAACACATTGGTTAAAAATAAACCACACAAGCAAAACAAAATTTCTGCAGCCCTGTCAGTAACATGCACACTGTTTACAGCTATTGTAAACACCCCAGTTTTCTTTGTGTTCAAATTATAGTTGTAAGGAATAAAGCAGCCTATTAAAAATGTCATATAGACTGTCCTATGGAAACCTCTATTTTAAATTTAAATAAGAAATTCTCAAACATTTGGGTCTGTACTGTCCCAAGTACCAGATACTTAATGAGTGGGAGGAAGGGAACAATGAGGCCCTTAGCTGGCTCCTTCACTTGGGTACCATCTGGACGGGGTAGGACAGAGGACGGGATGAGTACTCTGAAGCTGGCATATGTGAGTTTTCATTCAGAAATGGGAGAGAATATACCAAAAACATCTTTAGCAAGTCCCACAGGATGATGAATAGAGCTACTAACAAGAAAGGCCTCAGAATGGAGGGTCCCATGTGGGGTTGGGGGAATGAGAAGAGAGGGCAGAAACTGGGCATTTGAGTAGGGAGGAGGGGAAAAAATTGACTGGACATGACAAGGAAAGAATAAGGGGCGGGGACGTGAGGCAGAGCCAGGCTTCGTCCCGGGTGCCCGGCCTCGGGAGAACTGGGTCCGGGCAGGAAGGAGCCTGAGGGTGTGGATGCCTCTTGGGGGACGCTCGGGCAGCAGAGGCCAGAAGTGTGCCCTTTACCTTCAGGCGTCTCCTGGTCACTGATGTGCTGCAGGCGGCGGTCCTTGCCAGCTCCAAAACCCAACTTGGGAGGCTCCATGGCAGTGGGCGCCGGCGCCAGTGCCAGTACGTCCCTGCCCTCCACCCGGTAGATCTCAGATTCATAGCCTAACTCAGATGGATGGGTGGGTCAGCCCACCTTGCGGGGCTTGCCCTGGGTGACACACAGCAGCCCAACGTATTCCGCAAGTGGTGCCTTTGCTGTTCTCGGCTGCTGCCTGCTGCCTGGACCTTCATCACCCCCAACTCAGCCACACTCAGCAGCCTGCCGCCCTCCACTTGCCCAGGGCTCTGGCCGCGGTCCCTCCCCCACTGCAACCTCCCGCTGCCTCCTCTGAGCTGACTCGTGTGGCAGGGTGGTGATCGACCAGGCTTAGTCGAAACAAACACTGCGAGGCAACCCCTGCTAGGGGCGAGCCCAGTCGGAGATCCCTCTCCGGCTGCTGCCTCCTGATGACGGCTGCTTACTCCGGCAGGCTCTTGCTTACCAAACAGAACGTGTCCTGTGGTCGCCTGGTTACAAGGAACCAATCACATCCAGAGTTTCTTCTACACGCCCGCCCCTGAGCCCTCGCACGTGACTCACAATGCCCCGCCCTTCCCGCGCCGCCCCACCCAATGGCCGCCCCGCGCCGTGTGATGAGACCAGAGTATTTACTGCTCGTTGCCAGGGGCTTTCTAGTCCTGCGGAAAGTGCACTGAGCATTTGTTCCTTGAAGCCATCCTCGTCACCAGGCTCTATAAAAAACTGATGTTAGTAAAGAACTGGTTCTGTCAGCAAATCAGTTTTTCCTAGTCTGACAGCTTTCATTTGCTCCGAACTTACACCCAAATTGTTGACTGTTTTTGTGACTAAATGCTCTTTTCTTGTCTTCCAATGAGTTTTTTGTTTTCACCTGCCACTTGACCATAGCAAGCCTCAGGGCCCTGGTCCTGGTCTCAATAAAGACTGTAATTTTGTGTCTTGAATGAGAACCAAGGACAGACACATCACCGCTCCACTTTTTATCTGTAAAGCCGGGACCAAGCTTATCCCTCCTGTCTCTGAAATGCTGGGACTGGCCCACTCCCTTTTAGCTCCTCTGTCTCTCCCTTCTGTGGCAGGGGTTGCCAGATTTTCCTTCTTTTATAAATATCAACCCATAAAGCATGATTTTCTCATATAAAATTGAGAATCACACAGTGGGGTACCACAGCCTGATTCCATGAAGATGAATAGTTAACATTTGGCAAACACTATGGGCCTGACACTGTTCTAACTGTGGTATACACATTTAACCCTATGAAACAATCCCATTTTATATTTTGTAGATTTTACTGGAGAAATTGAGACACAGAAGTTAAGTACCTTCCCCAGTGTCACATGACGGTCAGGGTGGGGCTAGAATTTGATCCCAAGCAGTCTGACTTTCCACAAGACCCTGATCCTGATGATTAGAAAATAAACATAGAAGTCAAGCTTGGGGAGCAGGAGTGGCATTGTGTATCAGTGTGCTTTTTAAAAGAATAATTTTTTTTTTTATTGGGGGAAAACTACAAAGCATTTACAGTACAATGTTTACAGTCACAATGTGTAGTGAGCTGATTTCCCAAAATATATCACCACTCAAGTTGACTTATCTTGTTACATTGAAAAACCTACTCTGTCAAAGTAGTCCAGAGAGTACATACATAGTGCTCCAACTGTATCTACGTACAACCAACACTCCATTTTAAGTGTACGATTAAATGATTTTCAGTGAATTTACCGAGGTGTACAGTTAATCACATGAATCAGTTTTTGAGGAATTCC
>CAUYRT010009627.1:0-183295 GCA_963574885.1 Lepilemur ruficaudatus | reverse complement strand
CCCGGGAGCCTTCGCCTCGCCCCAAGCTATCCTGAGCAAAATAAACAGGAAACAGAAAAGAGGGAGAGGAGAGATAAATTCTTACTGACTTTAAAAGATTTATACTGACAATATCCCAAGGAGCTTATGAAATGTATTTTTTTCCCCTTTTTTTGGTGGAGGAAAGCCACTGATGAAGAGATAGCTCTCAACTATAGAGTTCCATTGAGAGTGAAAATACTTTAAGCTCAGTGTCTTATTGACAGTCCGGTTGCAGAAAATAAAATTCATATAAACATCATCTCACATATTAGAACTGGAAAAATAATCTATCTTCCAGTCAGCTCTGAAAGAGTCTCATTATTGAGGTGCTGGGTTACGGGAATAGAATTGCCATGTGTTGCCACACCCGGGCTGGAGGAGCAGTGACATAGGAAGAGCCCCTGGCCCCAACACCCTGACACCTTCAGCTTGATTTTTGCGGTTCCCTCTTTCTGAGAAGGAAGGGGACACCTCCTTCAGTGTGCCCACATTCTTCCTTTTGGTAGATACAAAAAAATCATGGTTTCTACTCATTGTTCTACCAACCGGAAAACATCAGAGAAAGGTCTCAGACCAGGACACAGTTGCACACCTCTTATGTGCTACACAGGACATTTTTGTCACAGGACAAAATTTGGACACAGGACAAAATGTCACAGGACGTTTGGATTGGCTTCATCCTAACCCAGACCATACCCCAAAGAGTCTGGAGCAGTACTCTGCCCCAGAGCAAGGTGATTTGACTTTGGGCTGCAAATTTCCAGAGTCTGTGACATATACTTAAAACTTACAATTGTCCTTTAATAGGTAGGTCCAGACTGAGCCATTACTGCCAATATTCCCTGGCTGCCTCTGCCACCCTGGCTAGTGGTCCTTTTAGAGGCCAGAGGACCCAGAGATACTTCCAGGACTCTTACCTCCTCTGGCCAGATACACCCTAACCTGGTGCTGGAAATCCCAGTCTACCCCCAACATGTCGCCTTTACTTACAAGAGTGACATACCAAACACCCTGAACTTGTATTTAGACACCTCCTTGCCCTAGTGTGGACTGGTAGAGTGGGGTGAGGTTGGGTCAATATTGATCTCACTTTCCCCACCATACCAGATCAGTCCTCCTGAAACACCACTCTGATGGTGTCACTGTCCTGCTCAAAATATCTGGCTTCCTATTATCCACAAAATAAAGTTGGAAATCTTCAGCCAGGAATGCAATGCTCTCTATGGTCTGTCCCCACCTCCTACCACCCTGGCATTCCTCATTTCCCAGCCTTCTCTCCGTGTGTCCCCCTCTTTAACCAAACATTTTCTCCCTTTATGTCTTTAGTCCTCTTCCCCTCAACTTCTGCAAGGTCAGTTCTGCCAATGTCTTTGTTTTTCTCTTACCATAAGAACTAGCTCAAAGGCCACTTCTTTATGACTCTTCCACCTGAACCTACCATCTCCTTTCTGGGGCCTCCCAAAGTGCTTTACTTGTATGTGTGTTCTAACTTTATAACCTCTACTTTTACACTTGGTAGACCAGGAGTTCCTTGAAGGCCAGAACTATGTCTGGTTCATGGGTGGTAAAGATGCTCATTTCCTCAAGGTCAGACCTGAAGTCTTTGGACAAGTCATTCTGCATCTGGTTCCCCAGTCTGCTTCTCTAGGGAAGTGAGAGGACTGTATTAGACGATCTTCCCAATTCTAAGTCTTTGGTTCTAATTCCTTTCCTTTACCCAGTGCCCATGACAAGATCATTTCCCCCACTGTAAAATAGGATAATAATATAGATTATTTACTGAGGGCTGTGGATTACTTTGCACAGGCCCATATGCCATGCTAAAACTTCCCAACAAGCACAGAGGGTTCCCATTGCTGTTCTAGCTTGGAAACAGTCTTGTGCTCCCCTCATCCTGATTTTAACCAGAAGTCACTTTTACCTATTTGAAGAATATTGCAAAACTCCAATTCCTATCACAATACCTTCTTCTAGAAAAATGCTTTGCTTCTGGAAGGAATTGCCTTCTTTCACCACATTGTTCTTTATTGCAGGCTGCTAGTTCACTTACCTATTTGGTAAACCAGGTTGTCTGTGGAAGACCTTTGAAAGCCAGGGATAGTTCAAGAAGTCTGAGGGCCCATTAGCTGGTCCCCACTGTGGAAGTTGGGCATTTTGTTGGAATAGGTTTCCACTGCAAAAGGAGCAGCATCTAGTGGTCCAAAACCTCAATGTGGAAGTGCAGCAAATAAAATTAATGCATCAGAGGGAATGCCTGGAACAATAAAATGATGCTGTGCTTTTATACTGACAGTAATCCCCATGAATGTCGGTCTCTTGTAGGTCATTTGGCCTGTGCTACTGGAACCGGGGCTGGCTTGCCCCACAGGGAAACTCTGCCACAGGCATGGCACCAGTGGGGGGATTGGGGGATTTGTAGGGCTTTCTTTGTGGAGACCAGTTGCAAATTTACATGACTCATAAACTCAAGAGCTGAAATGGATCTTAAGAGATTATTGAGTTCAGCCAATCCTTCTCAACCCATTTTATAAAGGAGGAAAGTGAAACCTAGGAAAGTTCATGCTTTGCCCAAGATCACTCAAGTAGTAAGCAAAAGAGCAAGAGTCTCTTGAAACAGATGTTTTTATTCCTATTTTACAGATGAAATGCCTGAGGCTCAAGGACATAGAGCTAGGACACAGGGAACTGAGGTTAGGACCTTGGTCTGCCTGGTTACAGGGCCCTTGTCCCCAGTCACCATCCACCTGCATCAGGCCATGCTATTTACAAAGAAAATGTCAGAGAGGAGGAAGAGGGCTGGGTGTGGGCAGAGAAGAAAGAGAAAACATCTCTGACTTCGATGCTCTTGGTCTGTAAGTCTGGCCACAGAGCTGCTGCTGGTCCTCTTGCCTGGACACACCTGCAGATGCACTTTCCTTGTCTCTTTCCAGGCTCCTTCCTCCTCCTCAACACCTCAGCAGACTCCAAGCACACCATCCTGAGCCCGTGGATGCGGAGCAGCAGTGAGCGCTGCACGCTGGCCGTCTCCGTGCACAGGCACCTGCAGCCCTCGGGGCGGTACGTCGCCCGGCTACTGCCCCACAACGAGGCTGGAAGAGAGATCATCCTGGTGCCCACTCCAGGGAAGCATGGGTAAGTCCTTTCCATGCCCAGAACTGATTTGATAAAAGGTAACTTGACTTTTGGCTGCGAATTTCCAGAGTCTGTGACATCTACTTAAAATTCACAAATGTCGTTTAATGGGTAGGTCCAGATTGAGCCATTACTGCTAATATTCCCTAGGTAGTATTCAGGTATTGATCTGTGGGTCCCTCTGACCACCTGGCTAGTGGTCCTTCCAGAGGCCAGAGGACCAGCTGTCAGAGTGGGCATTTAATGACTGGGTGTTAAAAATATTCATTCCCAAAGTTCAGACAGAGCCAAGAAGAAAACAGCCCAAGGGAAGTGTCAAAAGGCCAAAATTAAAGTAATTCAATATGCTGGAAACTAGGTTTTACCAGCAGAACTTGGGCAGGAAGGGAAAGGACAAAATATTTTGGCCACACAAGCAGGTCATATGAAAGTATGGGACCCTAGAGCAGAATTAGTCAGGGATACTAAACCAATATCAATTCAGTAGAGAGTGGAACAGACCTTTGTCCTAGAACTTCCAAGGTATATGACAGTGGGATCCTCTAAGCTTTTTGGATACACATGCTCACTCAGAAATCCATCAGGCCTCTGCAACAGGGGTCCCCAACCTATGATGAGTTGTATAATTATTTCATTATATATTACAATGTAATAATAATGTAAGAAACAGAGTGCACAATAAATATAATGTGCTTGAATCATCCTGAAACTATCCTTTCCCATGCTAGTCCATGGAAAAATTTTCTTCCATGAAAACGGTCCCTGGTGCTGACAAAGTTGGGGACCGCTGCTCTACAAGTAGTGACAATGGAGAGCAAACTTAAACTAGGGCATCGCTGTGCCTTCCTTTTCCCCATTCTGTAAGTACAGGTACTATCCTATGACCCTAGCTTTGAGCGGCCCCAGATCTGATCACATTATCAACAAGGGTGAGGGCTCCTTCTTCATGACATGTGTACAGGCGCCAAATGGATGGCTAGGCTTAGACTTAGCTTCTCTCTCAGAAAATACCTTTGTAGAGGGGTCCCACCTGAATGATGACTGTTACCCAACTTCCTTCCCACGATGTACGGAGGGAGAGCCAGTAAGGCTGTGGGGCCTCCTGGATAATATCTTCAGAGTCTCCTCCCCACTCCCCCTATTAAGCCATCCGTATTTAATTATGCTTAAAAGAACTACAAGCCAGTGCAATACCAGCAAGGACATCTTGGCATCAGGCAGAATGCTCTCCCCATCCCTCATATTCTGTCTATTTGCCTCTGAAAGCCTCTTTGGGCTGGCTGGGAGGGTCCCAGCCACCAAGGGCCTCTTCTTCTGCTCACCAGGTGTCAGGAGCGTTGGGTGTCCGGGCTGCCCACTCTTTGGGAGGAGCTGTCCTCTGGCACCGTGCCTCCATCCCCCACAACCTTCCTTTGCAGCGAGGAGCCCGGGCAAGGAAGGCCTCCCACCTGCAGGTGGGGCTGTGGTGCCATGCTGTAGGCATTTGCCCAATCTTGTGAGCTGCTTATTCTGACTTATGCTCTTAGCACTCCTTCCTACCAGGCCTGGCGGAAAGCAGGGAGCGCTACTTGGGTTGTTGGGGATCTCCCTGAAGGGCAGGCTGAGAATATCCATGAGTGTGGGAGGAAAGGTGCCAGGGGGTTTCAGTGCCTCCTGCCTGGCAGTGCCTGCTTCCCTGGCACCAGACTCTAGGTCTCTGGGCTCCTAAGCGGCATGGTGAGGAAGCAAGTACGCCCTCCGGCATGATTGTCCCTCGGGGGCATGCAAAGGGTTTTTCCCTCTTTACCTTCCTGTGCTCACAACTACCAAGTGAATCCCCATTTAACAGATGAGAAAACAGAGGCAGAGAGAGGACATAGGAAGGGACTTGTTCCAAACTGAACTCCAGGTCTCCTTCCTCCTCGTTTGTGCTCTCAGCAAGAACTCAGGGAAAAGCAGGTGGGCTTGGGAAAGAGAAGAGAGAAGGTGAAAGAACCTTGCAAAAAAAAGATGATTTAGATTCTTTGGTCCCTCAAGACAAATAAGCTGGCGGGGGGATGCAATGTTGGTGCCACTGGGGCAGTCTTCCCTCCATGGGTGGTGAGGACAAGGAGGTGTGGGCAGGCCATGACCATGGCCGCAGGTCTCAAGGTCTACCCTGCTGGCCTTAAAAGAACCGCAAGCTGCTGCAAGCTACACCCTCTTCCCAGGGCAACTCTTCCATCACCAGAGGAGCTGCTCTGCCCTCTAGAGGGAGTGAGGTTAAGCGGGGCAAATCCAGCGACTTGACAGCTTTGCCGGGGACTGCCTCTCCTCTACGTCTGTCCACAGAGGCTTCATCTTAGGCCAGAGCTTTGTGTACCTCGGGCAGGAAAATGTTCTCCTCCGGCCCTGGCAGAGCCATTGAGGAGTTTGGTGTGAGCAGGAGTGATTCCAAATTTAAATTAAAGTTGCCTGGGCCAGCCTCCCCTTTCCAAGGAGATCAGTGTGGTGAGGGTGGAAGGTGGCAGCTTAGGGGGCAATCAATAGACACCCCACCGCACCAAGGTGCTGCTCCCCTGGGTGCCTTGGCAAGCCGTGAGACGCCAGGCACCTGCCCAGCAAATCAAAGAGTCGTGGGTGTGTATGTAGAGCTAGTGTCTCAGCCTCAGCCTGACTGTCACTGTGGACAGAACAGTTCTTAGGGGGCTGTCCTGTGCATTGTCCCAGCATCCCAGGCCTCTGCCCACCTGCAGGCCAGTTGCCCCTTCCCCAGTTGTGACAATCAAAAATGTCTCCATACATTGTCAAATGTCACCTGAGGGGCAGAATCGCCCCCATCAAAAACTACTGAATTAAATGGAACATTTTAGAGCTGGGAGGAACCGTGGGATTTACCTGGTTCAGCCTCCTCGATTTACAGGTGTGGGAACTGAAGCCCAGGAGGGAAGGGAAATGCTCCAAATCCCGTGATGAGTTCCATTCTTGGTGGGCAGTGTCGAGTCCTACACTCATGGGTCTGTGCCACTCACAGTATTAGGTCCTGGGTTACAAAGGTATATGAGGCCCAGTCCCTACACTTGAGTAATAATAATTATTCCTCACACTTATTAATATTTAGCACTTTGTAGACCTACTGGCCAGTTGCTGCTGTGCCCTTTACAGGCATTTTCTTATTGAATATGCACAACACCATAATGCTTCAGGTGATTGTTATTATCTCCCATTGTACAGATGAGGAAACTCAGGTCAAATAACCTGCCCAAGGTCACAGGCTGGACAAAGTGGAGAGCGTCTGAACCTAGCCAGCCTGGCTTCAGACTATTTTCATCCTTTGCTGTAAGAGCTCAACTAGGCCGTGGTAGTGCAGCAGAAACGTTTTTATACTAGGAATTGGAAGTCCTGAACTTAAGTTCTAGCTCACCATTCCATCAACAGATCAACGAGCATTTTTTGAGTAGGCCCCATTTGTTGGGACCTAGAGGTGCTGACATACAAAACAGCCCCTCCACCAAGGACATTCCATGAACGAGCTCTCTGGCTTCATGCAAATCCCATCCCCTCCTCAAGCCTCAGTTTCCCATCTGTAAAGTGGGGCTGACATTCCAGCCCTGCCCACGTGCTGTTGTGGGGTTGATGTGATAAAAGAAGGAAGGGTTTTCCTCGCTCTGAGTATAACGCCAACATAAGGGGCTGTTATTTAACACCCTAATCTGCTTTGCTCTGCTCAGAGTTGGGGATCACAAAGGATGGAGATTTGTGTGCTCTCTGATTGCGGGGTCATTGCCAGTCTGAAGAATCTTTCAATTTGAGATATTCAGCAGTTTGCCTCATGGAAAGCTCATTCCCTTTCATGTCAGAGATGATCTCATAGCACAGTGCTCAGAGCAGCGAGGGGGCACGGTGATATCCTAGCCATGTCGACTGTGATGACGACAAGTGGGGCTGGCTCACTCTGGTAACAGAAGATGGTGGTTTGGGGACCTCTATTTGGAAAACAGCATTCGTTGTTTGTAGTAACAAGGCAGGAAGTTGTAATAATAAAGTCGGCTGGGGAGAGCCTGACTCAGAGGAGTGGGCTGAGGAATGACAAGGCAGACGCCGCTGGGTCCCCCAGAAACCACTGAGTCGTGAGCACACGGTGTGGCTGTCGTGCTGCCTCGTGGGAGCAGCCGCCTGCTTGCAAGCGCTCAGAGGCAGGAAAAAGGCGGTTGGGGAATCACAGCAGCTGCTCCCTTCCTGGTCTCCTGGAAAGCAGCAGAGTGTGTGAGGTCTAATGAATCAGAGAGCGTGAGCGGCCGCGTCTTGCCAGGCAGCCTGGCTTTGGCAGGGTTCTCCCAGGGGACAGACAGATGAGCCGGCCTCCTCATCCGCCCAGCCAGAATGACCACAGAAGCAAGGAAGCAGAGAAACCGGGGCTGTCAAACAGCCCAGGCCCACTAGCCACTGAATCAAATAGGCTTTGGACATCTTAGCTAGAAATTAGTGGCCACAAAGTCCCTCCGGGCTGAATGAATATAATACCTATTGAGTGTGATGAGTTGGGAAATGACATAAGGAAAATGGCTCTCATTGTGTCTAATGGTAGTAGGTACTTAATAAATGTTAGATCTTTGTCAGTTCATACATCACCAAACAGCCATGGATTGAGTGCCTCTCATGTAGTAGGTGCCAAAGACTGAGGACGACAGGTCAAGGTCATGGTTTTCAGGGAACACATAATACAGTAAGGAAGACACAAGCAAAATAACAACGGCACATGCTTGTGTGGATGCTTTTGAATTGATTCTAAGAGACTAAGATGGTCAGCGGCAGGGCCAGGGCGGGCAGCCAGGGCCTGCTTCTGCCTAGTGAGCCACCCACCACACCACCCTGCCATTCTGCTGCCTTTCAGAAAGATCGATCCAGCGGCAAAGCAACTGGCTGTGTGGAACCAGTGCCCTCCTGGACACCGGAACACAAGCTTAAGGGTCTGTGGCATTTCGGGCTGTAGGACAATCACTCCCCAGGCTCCTGCCCAGAGAAGTCTGTCTCATGTCTTGTTTCCCCTCCAAGCACACTGCTTTCTCCTGCAGGCATGGGTGTCTGGGGACTCTATTAGGTGTGACCAGAACTACACAGTGTGTGGAGGGAAGAATTGGGCCCTGAGGGGATAGAAGTTGCCAATCATCTGAATTACTAATACTTGAAAAGAAATTGTATAGCTAAAGGATTTGGCGATACTCAGCCTTGAGCCAAGATAAGCTGCCAGGGGCATTTCAAAGTGCAAACAAGCCTCACTCCAGAGGGTGGTAGAGAATTAAAATTCTTCTTGGCGAAAAGCCTCACCTTTCCACGGGCCCTTAACCCCTAGACCCAGGAGATACTTGAGTTTATCTCCCTGCCCCCCACCCATCAGTTTCCTGATGGGAAATGTGGAGCCTAGAGGGGAGATGTGATGTGATCAAGGTCAAACTGCAGGCTCGTGGCAAAACCAGGGCTCATCTCCACGATGGCACTCTGGAGCCCTGCAGTGCCCTCTTCTGTGTGTCTCCCAGCTACACAGCCCGGAGACCCTCAAACCCACTGCCCTTAGATTAAAACCTGCAGCTGCTCTCCCCAAGTGAAGAAAACCCTGTGTCCGTGCTGGGTAACCACACCACTGCCATGCTTAGTTAAGGCAGTCAGTTCTGACCAAAGATCCCAGCTTTCAAACCAGTAACAATCCTAATAGGAGATGTGCCAAAGTAATTTAACTCAAAGAGATATTGATTTGTGGCCGTGGGGAGGTGCGGTTTCAGTCCTGATTCCACCACTATTGGCAGCACAGTTATGAACAACCACAGCCCTTCCCAGCCTCAGCCTCTCACCTTCTACTGAAGAGATGGCAGCTGCAGGTGGCTCCCCTCTGCAGCCCCTGCAATGCCAGTGGCCCCGTCTCCAGATGCCACCCAGGATGGGGACAGCAGGAGATGTTTCTCCCCACCCCAGACTCCTGCTCTTTGGGCCTTCTGAGTCTGGCACAGAGGACCTTTACTTCCTACTGATCCACAGACGCTTTCTACTGCTAATGGGCAGAACCCTGAATGTTCTCGTAAAAAGACAGGAGACATGGTCAGGGTAGGGGACATGTGGAAAGATGCCACAAGGCATTTGCTTCTGAAAGGAAACCTGATTGCTTTCCCCAGGCTGTGCTGGGTTGAACTTCAGTCGGCCCAGGGCAACGTGGTAAGTCTTGCCAGCTTGGGAAATCAGAGCCTATGGCATTCAGAATCCACAGCCAAAAGTTCTCCTCGAATCCTGCCTGCATGATAAACGGGGATCCAGAATAAAAAAGGTGATCATTTATTGAAATTGATGCCCTCGAGTGGCAGTGTCACAATGATTTAATTTCAGGCCTAGCTTTTTCTCACTTTCAAAGTCACTCATAGTGTCAGCTTCTCTCTTTTTCCCCTTGGTCTGAATAACACACTAATAAATATACAATAAGGGCTTTAATGTCTGGGTGATTTACACTAAAAAGAGAGAGCCATTCAAAGGCTTTAAAGATAATTTTTAAAAGCCTTAAACCTCACACCTAAGCTTGTCAGGGGTATATTTCCTGGATGCTTTGGTACAGTAACACTTGTGTAGCTCAGCATTCTCTGAGTACAGGGTGGCCATAAGACTCAGGGTCTAAGTGTTCCTGGAGGTAACTCCCCCCACACACAGTAGGAGCTTGGGCAAGTCTCTGAATCTCTATGGGCCTTAGCTTATAAAAGGGTAATAATTGTGCTGCCCCATAGGGCTGTCTTGGGTTTAAATTAGATAATATGCAGAGCAGATGCTAATATGCCCGCTCCCCTGCCTCCTGGCTGTCCCTCTAAAGGGTCCAGGTCCCCACCCTTCTTCCAGGCTTCCCAGGACTGTGGGGGAGTGGGCAGGAGAGCCAGGTTAGAGATTTCACACCCTTGTTCTCGGAGTGACCACCTGTGTTCTCTAAGTTGGACCCAAAAGTACCAGTTTCTGGATTTGTCATATTCCTCACCCCTTTGAGTAATAACATTGAAGCAACTACTAAAATGTTAGTCCTCTCTAGAGGAACTGGACTCTCAGCCATCACCATGGTAGGTCTCAAGCTTCGGTGGTACAAATCAGAACCACACATTTAACATTCATGCAACTGAGTGCCATCCTGAGCCGTTCTGCTGTTATTCATCTTGCAGTAGGGTGTGAACATACGTATTTTTAGAAAGCCCCACAGGTGTTCTCGTATGTATCACAATTAAGAATCAAAGCTAACATCTCAGCTTGAATTGGTTGATCACATAAGCAGGTAGCTTTGCATAACCATTTACTAAGCACTAAGAAGAAACATGAAAAAACTTAACGACATGAGACGGACTTGTGTGCAGGGTGGAGGGTCATTTCTCTCCCACTCGTGGGTGGAAAGCTCACTGGCAAGGCTCCCAACCCTGGCCCAGTTCTGCCTGTGCAGCCCCTAAGCTGGAGTAGCTGGGGCATAGCCAAGGCCATGAACGTGACTGGCCCCCACAGGTGGGTGTATGCACAACACATCTGGTATTCTCTCTCTGGAAGGACTATGGCTTTCAAAGCCATGGGGGAGTGAGAAGAATACAGAGTGGTCTAGAGAGAAGCCAGACCTTTCAGAGTCAGAGGGAATCTCTGTCCTATTCTTCCATCCATGTATCCATTCATCCACTCATGTATCCTCCTATTCATCCACCCTATTTGTACGGGAGAATGTTGCATGTTGACTCTCATCTAGGTCCCAGCTTAACAACAAAACCAAAGTCTTCCTTTTTGTTCTCAGGAGTCAGATGCTACATTGTTACTATAGTCAATGCTACATTGTTACTATTCATGGCAAATGTCTGTATAGTGCACATTCAGTTTACCAGGTGTCTCAACACCCATCAACTTATTTCATTATTTACTACAGTCTTTGCCATACAAATCATTCTCTTCCTCTTACCAATGAGTAAACTGAATCTCAGAGAGGTTCAGGGGAACACAAATATTCCCCATTTCTTTTCTCATGTTGTTTCCCCAAGAAGGCCTTGCAGTGAACCCTGGCATCATGCCTGGCTCTGAGGAAAATAAGAGCTGTCCTTGTCCAGTCAGGGAAAGCCCTTCTCAAGAGAACAACTCTAATATTTGGTCATCTAATTCTGGGCCACAAGCCTTGAAGATGGAGACCTAGGGTTATATGCCTTTTATTCCCTGCTACATCTGGCACAGTGCCTAGCACATAGCAGGAGTTGTGTGTTAGGTGGATCAATTTAAAGCAGTTCTGGCCAGGCGCAGTGATTCACTCCTGTAATCCTCACACTCTGGGAGGCAGAGGCGGGCGGATCGTTTGAGCTCAGGAAGAGTTCAAGACCAGCTTGAGCAAGAGCAAGACCCCATCTCTACTAAAAAATAGAAAAAATTAGCCAGTCATGGTGGCACATGCCTGTAGTACCAGCTACTTGGGAGGATGAGGCAGGAGGGTTGCTAAGCCCAGGAGTTTGAGGTTGCAATGAGCTACGATGACACCACTGCACTCTACACAGGGCAACAGAGTGAGACTCTGTCTCAAAATAAAAGTAAAGCAGTTCTATGATACAACTCTTCTTAAGCTTAAACTCTAGGTGTAAAACTTAAAGCCCAGTCTGAGATCACAGAAGAGTCTACGGTTGACAGGAAAAGGAAAAGTATTTTCTCCCTGCCCTCCACCCACGCCCAGGGATAGATGTATAATCCTCCCCGGGGCTCAGGAAGCAGCTGTCAAAGTGCACCTCAACTGTGAAGGTTGCCACTAAGTACAAAGGACAATTCCTTCCCTGGCAGGTACAACTTTTACTCACGATTGCTTTCATTGATGGGCATTAAAAAAAAAGAAAAGACCATCAGCTTCTGCCAGTTTTGACCTTCAAGATTTGACAGCCGAAGTCTTGTAGTAGGGCTCTTTTGAGCTGGTTGCTTTTGTTTTCCCACTCTGCCCCAGATATTTGATGGATTGAACACATGAACGCCTGGAAGATGAGAGAGTTGTGAATGCCTGCAACCCCGTGGCTTGTCAGAATGGCATCTTGGCTAATCCCATAATGAAAAATATATGCTGTATACAAAGAGAAGTCAAAATGCATAGAAACAGTCACTTCTCTTCTCAGAAGCGTTTGTGGAGCCTTGGCATTCCCCAGTGGGGAGGGAGACAGTAAAAACAGGTGAAGGAATTTAGGTGCTACATCACCACTGGTGTCAAGAAATTCATTCATTCATCCGCCTATGCATTCTATCAGCAAACATTTATGAATCTTACTCGGTCCCAGGCACTGGCTGGACTCTGGTGGCTCATCCTACCTTCTCAAACAAGGGACTCAAACAAGGTTTAGAATTGGACAACAGACAATGAGATGCTGTAGGGAAAGGGGTGTCCTGGGTGTTGTCACAGGTGCTTCAGGAGTGCTGGTGGCTGTCAGGCAAGGTGGCCCTGAGAAGAGAACTTGAGCTGGCTTTGCAGGGGTGGAGAGTCAGTCAGGTGGACAAAGAGAGGAAGATATCAAACACCGAGAGCACGTGTGCAAAGGACGGCTTAAGGACATAGGTGATGAGTTGTGGCCATGTGGTCCTCTGGGTTTGTCACCCCCCCATCCCATCCCCTATCGGGCCCTCTAAGTGCTCACACTCTCGTGTGTACGTGGTTTGTGTGGCAACAAAGCCCATCCCCTTCCCACAAAAGCTGTCTTCAAACAGCAAAGCCTTATCCCCAGACCCAGCCATCCACCACTTCTTCTTGTAGCAAACGTCCTGCTACAAATGCTCAAAAGACCTCCCCCTGTGTCCAGGCACTTTCCTGATTTTCTCTTTCTCTTGGGTAGTATCTTCTCCCCCAGCGAGGACTCCCATTGGCTGTGGACAATCTGTGTATACAATTATTTTTCACCCCAGCATGGGGGGTTCCAATGTCCAAGCCGGGACTCTAGGGTTGCCTGTTCTTCCCTCCCCACTTGGCAAGAAGAGTAGCTGAGGTGGGTTGTTCCTCGTGGATGGGCCTTAACCCTTTTTCCCCCAACAGGGACACATTCTTCAGCACCTGGTGCAATGTCTCTTCCTCTGAGAAGGCCTTTAGGTTTTCCTGCGTGGCATTGGCCATGCAGCCACCAGCCTGTCTCTCCCCACAGTCGATAGGGACCCACGTGCTCTCCCTGTTGGCTCCTACAGTCGGACATGTAACAGGGAAAGGATGAGGTGCTGGCTGGCCAGGCCCTGGCCTCCTGGGTAGGAACTGACCTCCCTCCCTTCATTCCCCTAATCTGTGTAACAGTAATGAGGAGGGCAGAGAGGAAGAGTCACTGGTGCCTACTCTCTGGTGCCAGGCATTGTTCTAAGAGCTTTGCATGCGTCATCTCACTTAATATTATAGCCACCGCCATTTGGTGAGGGAGGCATTGGGATTATCTCTTTCCCCGTGAGGAAGCAAAGGCTCAGTGAAGTTAGGTAACCTGCCTGGGGTCACACAGCTTGTAAGGAGCAGAGTGGGTCAGAACCCAGCCAGCCCAGCTCCACAGCCCGTGCTCCCAACCACTGCCCTGCAGGCCTCCCTGTTACCAGCTGACAAGAATAAACTATTATTTATTTATCATTATTAGCCATTATTTATTCCTGCTAAATACCCAGCAGCATGTTTTCTATGGTGTACGTGCAATCCTTCCCATCCAAAGTAAAGTGCAAAATGCCGAGACCTTGTCCCGCAGAAGCAGCCATTCTCAGGAGCAGGTGGCTCTGAGACCTGTGCCCGGCCCTTCAGAAGGTCCTGGAGAGTCTGTTCAGGGATCCTGGCCTCTCCTGAAGTGCCAGCCCAACCCAGCCTCCCTCGCCCTAGAAACCAAGTGTCTGTGGTAAGGAAACAGGATCAGGAGATGGGGGCACCAGCTCTTGGAGTTGCTAGGAAAACATCCAGGCCACAGGTGCTGATGGCCAAGGGAGGAGAACCCCCGCCATCTGCTCCGTAACCCAGTTCCATGCGCGCTGACTCCAGCCTCGGCCTCACCCGCCACGTCTGCTTCCCTGGCCTGCTTCTCAGTCCGCCGTTTCCCCTTTGTTGTCTATAGTGCCACACGCAGATGCCTGGCTAACGCCTGATTTTACAGAAATGCGTTCTTTTATGGTTCAGAGCCTTAGTTAAGAGCCACAGCAGCCTTGAGATTTCGACTCTAAAAGGCTTCACTGTCCACAGGCAAATTTGGTGCAATGTCTATTCCTGAGAGAATCTTAGGCTGCTCAGCGCAGGGGATGAGTGTTCCTACTGCTTTCAAATGACAATTGTCCTCCCCTCCACTGGATGAGTCTCCTGGTGCTGAGACAAGGAGAAAAGGGAGGGTGTGTGGGGAAGGCCACTGACAGCAGGCTCAGCCCAGGTCCGAGGGTGTTTCTCAAGACCACTGACACATTGGCGCCAGGTTACCTAGGACCTGGGCCTGCTCCACCCAGCAGGGCAGCTTAGTGCAAATGGCAGGTGCATAGTGAGAGCCCAAGGACAGAGCTGCAGGCTGTGCTGCTCCATCTGGGCCCTGCTGCTAGAAGGGTGTGAGGGAGAAGGCGCAGCCAAATTGATGTTCTGTGTTTATTGCCAATTCTGCAGAATTTTCCTTGAAGTCCCCAAGAGTGATAACCTCAGTGACCCTTCCTGGGCACTAGGAAGCCCCCAAGTAGAGCAAATCAAGACCTTGAGAGAACTGGCAGGTAGATACTGCAGGCTGTTCATCTTCTGCTTCAAATCCTTCATAGGATCCCTGGCAAACCCAGGACCCAGCCTGAGTCCCGTATTAGCAGGGCATTTGAGGCCCCTGATGGGGCCTCACCGCTTTTGAGCTCAGCTTACCCCTTCTTTGGACCCATGGTTCATTCCTATCCAACTACTCACAGTTGCTCCAAGTGAAGCAAGCCCTGTGCCTCCCCTACCTCACTGACCAACAAGAACTACCCTTCTCCTTCCAGAAGGAGTCTCTTAGCTCCCCTTCCACAAGGCCTTTCCTGAGACCCCAGACCCACTGGGAGCAGAGTTGATTCCACCTTCTTTTGTGCCTGTCACCTGTCACCTGTCACCTGCTCCACGTGTCTACTAGCATCCCTTTGCACCGGACCATGTTCATACCTTTACATGTTGTTCTCACCACTTAGGCTCCATGAGAGTAGGGATGGCCACTATTTGTCATTTTAGTGCCCAGCACAGCGCTCGATTCACAGTATGCATTTAAGAAATGTTTATTAAATGAACAAATCCCCAAATTAATTGAACCAGAAATTCTTTGAAAATTTGAGACATGGTTTTAAGAGAATAATACATCCAGAAAGCTCTTGACCAAAATTCCATCTCCAGCCTCCACACCAACTCACTTCCTTCTGCCCAAGCCCAGACAAAACCACTGCCCTCAGCCTGGGTCATCTCCATCTGTGGCCCCAACCATCCCACACTGCTGAGCCCATGCTGGCCTCCGTGAGCCCTGGACATGAGATGGTGCCCACGCTCTCCGATGGCCTCTCTGTGTTCCTTTTAGTTCCTCCAGTTTTCTCAGTTGTTGCCTGTGCATTTCCTATTCTTCCACTTAAGACTTCTCCGTGGTGTTTTCCCAATTTCTCCCTCTCCTTAGTGGACTTTTCTTTACATTACCACTTAACCACACTGACTCCTGTTGAGTTTTTTACCTTTTCAGACAACCCAGGATGAATTCCAATTGGCTTCTCTCCAACTGCTCCTTAAACATTCCCTCCCTGATTTTGTCTTTCTCTCCCAAGACTAAAATTCCTCTGTGACTACATGAGATTCTAATCAGCATTCTACTGAACATTTACCTGTAGGCCTTGGAGAGACTCCCCCGTCTGGAGATTTCCAGCCTTATTCTCACTGGCTGCTCGCCTTCCCTGGGGAGCCTCCTAATGCCTGTTAGCTCATCCTCCCAACAGACCTAGACAACTTCTGTTTCTGAAAATTCTCACTTTGTCCACTTTCTTGATTAACCCTCTGCCACCTTGTCTAACTTAAGGATGGTCTCTGGGGTTTGGGGAACTGGGGGCCACAGGTTCATTGTGTATGGAAAGTGAGCCAGGAAATTTGGTGGTTGGCAAAGTCAGAGTTCAGATGGAAGTACAAGCTCCTGTATTCACCATATGTCCATGGTCCTTGGTCCTTGGACTTCTTCTGTCGCTGCCTTTCTGATTTAACATTTGCACAGGACTGTGTATGGGTTAAAGGCATAATCCAGCTAGCAGAATTTGAATCATAGCATCATGAAGCAAAAACAAACAAACAACCTTAAAATAATTGAATTCAATCCCTTCTCCCCACTGTAAACCAATGCAAGAGCCTCTTCCAAAGCTCATCTGCCTTTGACTTGCCCGGCTTTAACCTGCCTGGTGCTCACCATCTTGCAGAACACATCACCCCAATATAAGGCAGCTTTGGCTCCTAGGAAGAACTTGCTAATAGCCCCTTGGCTTTGTAACCATAGAAAGTTATTGAATGTCTCTCAAAGTTATTCAGTATCTCCAAAAGTTATTTGATGATTAATAGTTATGCAAAGCCTTTTGTGGATGTTTCATCTACAAAATGGGAATGGTAATACCTGCCTGCCTTGTGAGATCTTTGTGAAAATAAGGCTCTTTCAACAATGAGAGCCAATGTGCATTGAGTGTTTTCCATGTTCCTAATACTAGAGCATACAATTGCATTTAATACCGCCATTTCCCTGTGAAGTAGTACAATGCTAATGTGTACAGAGCACCTGGAATAATTTGAGTCCCCAAGATACAGTAGTTCCTTCTCCTATTTCACCATTATCTGGTTGATCCTCTGTTTATCCTCTGGAGTCATATGGAACAAACCTACTTTCTCCTAACAAGGCAGTTTGTCATCCCTTTGAGGATAGTTTTCATGTCTCTTAACTGTTTTTCCAGGCTAAGTGATTTCAGTATCTTCTACAGCATATTTTCCAAAGCTGTGTTCTTCAGATGTGATCTTGCCAGCAAAGGGGTCTGGAGGCCTGTTCCTTTGTGGTCTGGAACCTCCACCCACTGATGCAGCTTAGGCTTGGCTTTCTCGTCAACTAGCTGCATCCTACGGCTTGAACCTCAGCCACTGGAGTTGACACCATTAGGAACCACGGAGGCTGCTGCCGCATTTCATGAAAACTATTTCTTAGGCTCTTTGCATCTTTTCTTCGTGATGGAGAATTCTCAAGTTTGTCTTGCTGGCAGGGAAGGCCTTTCTCATTTGCTACTGACATTCCCCCAAACTGTCTGATTCAAAAAGAAATTTAATTCTGGCCCCAGCTTTCACATCATCTTGCTTTGTTTGTCATCCTTGTCGCTCGCCAGCTTTGCCCCTTTGTTCCCCTAATTGCCAGAGACATTTTTATACTGAGTAAATTGCATCAGGCCCACTGCAAAATGAATCAATTTGGGAGGAGTATGAGCTGCACTGTTGTCTTAAGTGTGCATTAACATTTAGATGCGTTATTTAAAACTGGTCTGGGGTTAGTGCCAGAGAGACAGGCTCATGACTATTCTGACTCATTCCCTGCTGCTGGACTGCACCGAGGGGGAATGGGGGGCCCTGCAGCCCCTCCCAAGCCCTGTTGTATTCTCGTCTGTCTACGGAGGCCTTGAACTAGGTGAGATCTTAAACTAGGTGAGACCTTTTAAGGAGCTCACATTTGGGAAGTTGATGGACAAACTAAGTCTGACTTGTTGATCTCAGAAGGGAACAAAGGCAGGTAAGGGAGGAAAGAGAGAGGAGAGGTTCTTTTCCTCTCTCATCATACATCACACACATGCACACCTGACATGTAGGTTTAAGTACAAATCATATGGCCAGAAGTCTTTGGAGGTAAAATAAACCATGCACAAAGAAACAAAAGATGCCATCCAACTCTGTAGTTTAAGAATTAAACAACATTCTGGAACTGGTGAAAAGCAAAGCTGCAATCCAGATTATCATGTGGTGATTGGATGAGCTAATTCTTTTATCATCAAGAGAGTCAGATAATATCAGATAATATCTCCATTAGTAGCTGAAGGTTTAAAAATTGGAATGAGTGGCAACACCAGGACAATAGCCTGATTAATGCTTTTTCAATCACCTGGGCTCATGGCCTAAACTGGTAATGGACTCCATCCATCAAAAAATTATTCTATCTGGCACCCTGGTTTCTGAAGAAATCTGGATGTCCTCATAGAGAATTGGTTAAATGATTTAATGTATATGAAAGCTCTTAGCACAATGCCTCAGTAAAAGCTGGTTGAATCTATTCAGTCTGTTTTAATATATGTTCAGAGATATAATGATCCATTAGATACACAAGAGAAATAAAATATCAGTTGTATAATGAAGGTCCCAAAGCTCTGAGATGTTCAATTATCAGCATTGTAAGGGTGGCACCTTCTCCAGGAGATTAGCCTTCCCTCCACCCCCGCCCCGGCCCTGAGAGTCCCTCCTCTCTGTGCCCCTAGGGCCTTTTGTATGTAACAGCCCCAGTCCCATGGAAACTCACCAGTCATGTCCATTTCTGTCCATTTTTCCCACTAGAGCCCCAACTTCATCAAATCATACACTGTACTTTCATTTGGTATCCCCAAAATCCAAAACAGTACCTGACACAGAAGAGGTATTTAATAAATGTTTGGTGACTGAGCAGTATTTCCCAATTAGAACTTGAAAATAGTGTCATGCTGATTTGTGAGTTGAAGTGGATGATGATAAGGCAGCTGGTGCATTTTGTGCTGGGCAGGCTAAAGCAGTGAGATCCCTGACCAAAGAGAGAAAACAACGCGGAATCACTGCTGACCCAGCTCATTGCTTGCAGACAACAACAGCTACCACTTCTATAGCACTGACTCCATGCCAGACAGAGTTCTTAATGCCTATACCTGTCTTTACCTGTGTAATCCTCACAACAGTCCTGCAAGGAGACATTATTACCCCCATTTCACAGATGAAGAGACTGAACTTGCTCACAGTCACACAGCCAGTAATGAATAGGGCTGGGATTTGAGCCCACAGGGACCACTGCACCATATGATGTGACCTCTCCTTGCCTCCTCCCTACCACCCGAGGAGTTCACGGTGGCTCTGTCAGGTGACATGTCAGGTGAACAGAAGCAAATACCAGTCAGAAGAGACTGTCTGCTCTACATGTGCCCCATGAAACAGGATCTCCACTGCCAACAAGTGAGCCCTCTTTTTTCAGCTACCACTAGGACCTGGGAGAGAGGCTCCTATGTAAAGCCTCACCAAGCATGGTATCCATTTGGGCAAACAGAGAGAACCTTTGCCAACAGGAGAGATGTTTCCTGCCCAGCGCCTCATCCTGAGGGCAGGTGTGGGAACCTGGAGGTAGAATCTGCGCTACACTCCAACCAAATCCCCAGGGTGCACTTAGGAGAGGAGTGGTTTCATTCTATTTGCAGGTGAAACTGAGTAGCAAACCACTAAGAGGAGGGACGTGCACATAATGTACTACTAGGCGAACCAAGGCAAGCCGGGAATGACTAATCCACGTGCGTCCCACTGCTGTGCAGGAGCTCATGCTGCACACAGCCCTGCCTCCAGCTCTCCCAGACCAGCCCTCACTGGGGTCTCTGGACCTGATGTCTCCTCAGCCCCACCCAGCAAGGCTTGAATTAGCCTTTCTCAGCCGTGTGAATAGGATTTCCAAAAGCTCCAAAAGAAAAGTGAGAAAATCTCCCTCTTTTCCAATTGGCTATGAAAATACCTTCCTCTAATCGAAATTTCCCCTCTTGCTTGTGCCTTTTGATGCCTGCACTTAATTTTCTTTTAAACAAGAAGCTGCTGTGATCAGAGAATTCAGAGTTACATCTGCATCTTTTATGCTGAAACTATTCTTCCATATGCTTCTAAAGCTGGTTGCAGGTTGATTTGATGAGAGCGATGGAAGCCTCACTGTAATTGGTAGTCTGCCTCGTGATTGGGGAAAGAAAATTGTTTATTGATTCCCAATTCAAGAGGAAAATCCACAAATGTGTTTCCCACAGCCACATGATTCCATTTTGGTCCCCCTGTCTTGGCGGAGGTCTTCCCCCATGGCCCCCCCACCCCTTTCCCATCCCACCCAGAGTTGCCCTTCTCTCTGTCTTCATGCACTCACTCATTCATTCATGCAAGACATTTTTGAGGAAATCAGGGAAAATGTGCATCGGGCCTGAAAGAGAAGAGAGGACTGGCTGGAGAGAAGGCTGGGGGGAAAGATAGGTGGATGACTGAGCAGGAACATTTAGGATCGTAATCTTTCCCTCCAGAGCCAAGGAAAGCTGATGTAGAGTTTCAGGATAGGACTGAGAGTGAATTAGAGGTGGGGGTGCACATGAAGACCCCAGACCTTTGCAGCAGCCCAAGAGAAAGGGAAAGAGTGAAGTACACAGAGACGTGAACTGACTTGCAGATGCACAAGTTGCTGTGGACAGGATTCATGACGGATCACATACCCGTGGGAGAGAGAGGGAGGTACTTGTAGCTTGACCAGTTGGGTGGCTGGGGCCATTAACTAGAGCAGGCAAACATGACAGAGGCACAAGTGTGGAGAGGAAAGTAAAGAGTCCAGTTGAGTTTTTAGAAACTTTTAAATATCCAAGCAGATATACAGGTGGACAAGAGCATTTGTAGCTTGGAAGAAAGTTCTGGGCTCAAGAAAAATACTTAGGAGTTATTGGCCTAGACTTCGAGCTGTGGGAGTATATTATTAATAAAGTGTCTAGGACATTAACTGATAATGAATCATAAACCTAAACATAAAATCTAAAACTATAAAATCTCTGACAGAAACACATAGGAGAAAATCTTTGCAAACTTGGGTAAGCAAAGTTTTCTTAGCACACAAAAACCATAAACTATAAAACAAAATGCTGATCAATAGAAATTTATCAAAATTTAAAACTTTTGCTCTTGAAAAGATTCTGTTTTAAAAATGAAAATTCAAGCCACAGTGTGGGAGAAAATATTTGCTATACACACATCTGACAAAGAACTTGTACCCACCCAATTGAGAAATGGGACAAAAGATTTTAATAGACACTGCACAAAAGAAGATATATAAATGGCCATCAAACGCATGAAAAGATGCTCCACATCACTAGTCATCAGAAAAATTAGAATTGCTAAAATTGGAAAGACTAACCACACCAAGTGTTGAAGATATAAAGGAACTAGAACTCTCATATACTGCTGGTGAGAATGTAAAATGATATAATCACTTTGGAAAGCAATTTAGATGTTTCTTTAAAAATTAGACTTATGCCTGCCATACAACCCAGCCATTCCATTCCTAGTCTGGATATTTACCCAAGAGAATAAAAGCATATGTCTACACAAAACCTTGTGCATTAAAATTAATAGCAGCTTTATTCACAATAGTCCAAAACTGGAAATGACTCAATTGTCCATCAGTAGAAGAATGGATAGAGAAATTGTAGTTTATCTATACGATGGAACACTATCCAGCAATAAAAACAAATGAACTACTGATGCGTACAATGCATGCATCCAATATGCATGAATCTCAAAATCATTATGCTGGGAGAAAGAGGCCAGACACAAAGACCACCTAGTGCATCATTCCATTTATATATAATTCTAGAAAATGCAAACTAATCTGCTAATTTGCAGTGACCGAAAACAGGGACGTAGTTGCCTGGGGAGTAAGGCAAGATTGACTGCAAACAGGCAAGAGAACTTTTTTGGAAGGGGGAGAGGGGTTTGGGGATGATGGAAATTTTCTATATTTTGAGTGTGGTTGTTGTTTCCTGGTATAACAGCTATTTCAAATTCATCAACTTGTGCACTTTAAACAGTTGCTGTTTATTGCACATAAATTATACCTCAGTAAAGTTGATTTTTAAAAAGTACCTAGAATAGAGTGGGAAGGTGACAGATCTGAGAGTAAAATTAGTGAAAAGGAGACGAGGAAGTGACGTGTGCCTGTAAGGATGAGTGCATTGAGCTTAAATGTGAAGGGTTAGTGAAGATAAGGTGGTGAGCAGAGAAGCAGAGGACCAAAGCCCACCTGTCTGCACCTTAGCTATCCTTCGTCCGACTTGCACAGCTTGGATACAACTGGACAAAATGGAGCTGGCATTCCTGGGTCCCTGATTCATGAATTCCCTCCCTCATGAAGGCTTTCCAGGAGACTTCAACTCAGTCTGTTGACTCTGTAAAACTATCTAGGCTACAAAATAACTCTGTAGCATCCCAGCTGATCAGATAATGCCTGGAAATTGCCACACTGTGCTCTTTGTTTCCTTAGTCTATCCACATCCAATGCTATCTTTGTTTACAAGTTGTCTGGTGAAGGTGTTTCTGATTTCCCCTAAGAGACTGTTCTTTCACTACTAGTTATTGATTTTTGCTATAAACTAAACACATTACAAATATTGTACATATTGAACATGCTTTGTAACAACCTATGAAGTAAATATTATCACCTTCCATTTATAACAAAGAAAACTAAGGTTCAGGAAAATTAAGCAACTTTCCAAAGCAGTACAACTGGGATTCGAACTCAGATCTTTCTGAGTTCTAAAGCCTATTTATAAGCATTGTATAATAGACACAGGAGGTTTCCTACGGGTCATGGGGGGCATGTTTTATCCTTAATTTGCACACCATTGCAACTGGTACAGTGAGCTAAGCACATTGTGGTTGCTAAACAAATATTGATTTATTCATGGATTGATTCCTTCAACTAATATTTTTATGCTTTAAAATAGCAACAACCTACCACCAAGGAATCTTAAGGGGCTTTAAGAATGTCAATTACTAGGGACATTTCATACTTGCCAGAGCACATGAAGGAGTTAATTAAAGGAGCCCCAGGCTTTTGTCATTGCCTAGGTGGGAGGAGAGAAAGCAGAGTCAGCTTCCCCTCTCTGCTCCTCCTGCAACCTTTCCACCTCTGCTGAGACTTCTTTCCCTTCTCTGCAAGAGAAGCCAGGAGCATGTCCAGGGATTGTGGCCACTTCCACTGATCACCATGGCCCAGACCCCGTGTAGCGGTTTCCATTAAATGCATGACCTCACAGAAAGTCCTGGACCAGGGAGTGGTGACTGAAGCCTCTGCTGGATCTTTCTTCTTCTGATTGCAAAGTACTGAGTCCCAAACCCCTAAACCTGAACCACAAATAGATCACAATTGCTAAATCTAAAAACTACCTCTCAATGGCCTTGTAAATAGAGCACCGTCTCTAGTTCTCACTCTCTTTTTAAAATGTCTCTCCCCAACCCCACCTTTGTTCTTTCTGGCTCTCTGATGCCCCAAAAGTCTGCATGATAACTGCATACCTAAAAGGTTATTTCAGTTGTTATAAAAACATTCTATCAGAAATAAATTAGAACAAAAGAACAAAGCCATGTTAAGAAATGTAGATTTCAATTTATGTATTCTTGATTTTTATATAATTTGGGGGCGGGGGAGAAGGAGGATTCATTCATGATAAAAGCTCCTAGGATTCATGAGGACCCAAAGTGAGATAGCTGCCTAGAAGGGAGAAAGGCTCTTTTCTTCCAGATTTCAGACTTTATATTCATTGAAGAAAAAAAAAAGAGAGAGAGAGAAGGAGGGACTGGAAGGAATTGTGAGAGTGAGTACAGAAAGCTTTCACTGATCTAATTTGCTCTTAAAACAGCCTCCCCCTGGTTGAAAAAAACTCCCGTTCTCCTTAAGTCTTTCTATCTTGGCCACATTTTCAAAAATAAGCTTCATTTAATGTATCAGGGGAAGCCAGGGATGTGTTGAAGATGCTTCCATGAGAGATGAGGCTGAAATCAGTAATGCTGGAAAAGGTCAAAGCCAGAATTGTTATTTAAATGTTGAATACCCCCAAATTTACTACAGGTTGCCTATAAACATTTGAAAAATTCAGTTTCTTTTTCCTCTAGAAGCTTCCATTACAGAGAAGCCTCCACACATAACCATGGGCACCATGGTCTATGTGTTGCTGTCCCAGAAGCAAGTGTATTTTTAGAGCAGGGCTTGGGTCTCCCTCTTCCCTATGTGTCCACAGACGGGGCTATCTACAGACACTACTCACATCCCATTTCTAATCTTTTTTCCTTTCCGTTAAAGTCAAAACACCTATTGCATCAGGATCACTCAGGAAGGAGCCTGGGCATCCTTAACAGTGCACCCCCGGTGCCGCCTGGGACTGGGCACACTTGGGACACACTGAATGAGATGGCCTAAGTCGAGCTTCTCAACATTTGTCATGCAATCCCCCTGGAGATCCAGGTAAAATGCATGTTCTGATCCAGTAGGTCAGGGGTGTGGCTGGAAGTCTGCATTTCTAACAAGCTCCCAGCTGCTGCTGCTGCTCCGAAAAGATCACTTTGGGTAGCAAGATTCTAAAAGGAAATGCACGTCCACACACAGATGTTAATTGAGGGTAGAGGCCAGAACAATCTGCGAGGGACTGTGTGTACTTTCTGCCTTCCCTGCGCATCTGATGAGTGATGGGGGGAAACTCTCTCAAGAAAGCCAGCCGGGCCCTGCAGGGTGGCTGTTTCTCAGTGCATTCCCCAAGGTCTAGATCACACCTTCAGCTTTGCAGGGCCAGACAAGCTCAGGACTCAAGCTAACCACACTCACAAAAGACATATGTAAGTTATAAGTGTGATTTTTAAATGTTCAATGAAACATATAACAATCGGTGTGAATCCCTTCCTTGGCCAATTAGTGCACGCTCTGCCTTCAGGCAGACCCACACGGTAGCCAAAAATCAGGTTATAATCAGTTGGCGTGGCCAGCAGGCCTTCAGGTGCACGAGCTCGGTGGCTTCAGCAGCCCCTCTCTGTACTATGAGGGACACCTTAAGTCAGGACTCAATCAGCTTAGCCTTCCTTTCCTGCTCCCATTCTGAGAACTTCCTGCTTCTCTGGATGGGTTTGGGTTCAACACGTTACTGCATCCTTCATACCCTAAACCCTCCTAAGCCCCCAGTGCTGTCCTGAGCACTGAGGTCACAGAAATGATTATTTAGTCAAACCCTGCTCCCCCCTGACTTGGACCTGGAAAGCATTCCACTTCTTACTTCTTTTTTTAATTTTAAATTTTTTAATAGTGGTAAAATACACATAAAACTTACCATCTTAGCCATTTTAAAATGTACAGTTCAGTAGTGTTAAGTACATCCACACTGCATGCAACTATCACCACCACCCATCTCCAAAATTTTTTCATTATCTTAAACTGAAACTGAATTGTTTATATTCATTAAACAATCATTCTCCATTTCCCCTAATCCCAGACACGGGCAACCACCATTCAACTTTCTGTCTATGTGAATTCGACTACTCTAGGTACCTCATATAAGCAGAAGCAGTTGGTATTTGTCCTTTTGCAGTTGACTTATTTGACTTAGCATAACATCCTCAAGGTTTATCCATGTTGTAGCCATGTGTTTATCCACATGTCAGAATATTCTTCCCTTTTTTAGGCTGAATAATATTGCATTGTATGTATATACCACATTTGGTTTATACATTTATCTGTTGATGGACACTTGCATTGCTTTCAACTTTTGGCTACTGTGAATAATGCTGCTATGAACATAGGTATACAAATATCTCTTCAAGAACCTGCTTTCAATTTTTTTGGATATATACCCATAATTGGAATTGCTGGATCATATGGTATTTGTTTTTAATTTTTTGAGGAGCTGCCATGCTGTTTCCATGGTGGCTGCATCACTTTACATTCCCACAGTTTACAAGGATTCCAGTTTCTCCACATCCTTGCCAACACTTCTGCCTCTTACTTTAAGCAGCTTCCTCAGCTATAAGCTGGGCCATTTCCCCAGTGTCCCACCCAAAACATTCTTTCAGTCTTATCTGTCCCTTCCAAATCCTGCTCAACCTCTAAAGCCAAGTCCCATATTTTCTAAAACATCTGACGCATTACCACCTGATGGACTCACCATGTCTACACCTGAGACCACCCCTGTCTCCCCTTCATCATGAGCATCTCATTCTCAAATCACCTCCTGTTACCCACCAGAGGTTGTATTCCATGCTCCTTGGTTTTATCTAGCAGGAAAAGCAATTGGTATTTGTTGTAACTTGTTTAACAGACTAATATGAAGAAAAGCAAGAAGCATGCAGAATTGGAAAAGAGATCAAATATCCAAAGCTTGATCCCTGATCTGAGAATTGTACATAAGGAAAAGAAACCATGTCCTGTTGCCCTCAGAAAACTGTCTCTGGCAGATACTTATTAAGAGTCTCTGTAGCCACCTAGTGAGACATCCTTTCCTCAGTCATGGTCACCTTGGCAAGCTGACCCTGAGGGTCATTGGGTGAGAAGAGATGCCTCTTGGGAGGTCTGGCTCTGGGAGGGCTGGCCGCAAAGCTGTAGCAACCAGAATTCCATTAGTTCAGGGGTTGTCATGGGTGTCCATGTGGGTTTTATTCTGATGTCTGCAGCCACTTACGTTAATGAGGGCTGAGTTTTCTTCCATGTCCATGTACCCCATGAATGGATGCTGCTGCTGCCTGAAGAACCAAACCAAAATTATTTTCTAGTTTTTCAATTAATGTGCCCCCCTTTTCTGTTTGAAATTTCCTCAATCTCTCATTGAGTTTTCTTTAGGGATGCTATTAATATAATACCCCTTGGCCACCTTATATTACAGGAAGAGCTGAATGGTGCTGGTTTGGGCCTCTTAGAATGACGATTTTTCTGCCATTCCATGAATGCTCTGATGTGTGAGGTGGCCACTGCTGTCCCTGGGCTGTCCTGTACCTATTTATTCATATGAAGCAATTCCCTAAAGCCTACTGCCACCATTAACAGGGCCCCAGACAGCCAGGGGCCAAGTTCCAATGTCTTCAACCTTTTCTACCCAGAATGGGATTCCAATCATCTCAGGAATGCCCGACCCAACATGGAGCCCCTCCCAAGCTCAACAGAACCTGAGGGGAGCAAGACTACCGGGAGGAAGGAGATACTAGACCATCTAGTACAACTCCTACCTGATGTTTGAAGCCCCCTGCCAAGAACTTACCAGTCTACTTTAACTTCTCTTGTGACAGGGAACTCACTGTACCCCGAGAATAGTTCAACCGTCTTTAGACAGTACATTCTGGATCTGTGATGCCCAAGGGTCTGCAAGGCCACGGGCCCCTGGGCCACCTCCCCAGCCCCTGTAGGTGTGCACACCCCTGGGCTGGGATCCTTAAGCCTCAGTGTCTCCCTAGAAAACCCCTCTGATGGGCATATCATCTCCTTCCCAAAGCCTTTCCAGCTTCCCCAAGCAAAGTACATCTCCCAGACTTCCATGTGCCTCTATTCTTGCTCTTGGAAACTTTGTTGTAGTATCCTTTTTCATATCCATATCCTTTGTAGGTTATGATGTCCCTGAGGAAAGAGATGCCTTCTCCATCCCCACTAACCTTCACCCACGGTCAACTATAGGGCGTATAAGTTGTCCAATGAATGTTTGTTGAAAAGATGAATGAATTAAGTAGAAGAACAGTCCCTGGATATAAATTCAATAGACCAGATTACTTATCCCAGCTCCCTGGTAACCTGAGTGACTTATAATGCTACTTGTGCCTCAGTTTCTTCACCTGTGAAATGGGAACAATAATATCTTACTTATCTATCTCATAAGGTTAATTTAAGAATGAAATAAAATGGCAAATACAAAAATAGTTTGAAAAATATAAATCCACTCATTTCAAAAATAGTTATTGTCTTTACTCAGTGCTAAGGCCCTCAAATTACACATATGAAGACACGATCCCTCAAGAGTTCTACTTCTTCAAGATAGCACCATTATTAGTTAGTTGCTCCCCATAAAGACACATCTACCTCTTACTGCCTTGGTTCTTGGTCTGCGGCATCTTGCATCCTTGCTTTAATCCTTTGCTTTGGGATTCACTGTGTACCTGTTTATTCTAGTATCACTGGAGGTCTCTGCCTCTTTCCAACTGCAATCACAGCTGAATGATTTCCTCACCAATCCTAGTTCCACTTCAGGAAAACTGTCAGCAGTACACACAGCACGGGGCCCATCCATCTGTGTAAGAGATAATGTAATTCTAAGACAATATTTAACATTGTAGGATGAGGCATAAACTCAATATGTTTTCAGGCAGAGTAGAAAAAATATGTGCCCCATATCATTAATCACAATAAGAATGAGGGATGGGGCAGATACCCAGTCTGGTGCTGTTCCCTCAGAGTTAATCTGTCTTAATACTAGGCCCTTGATAAAAAGAATGCCCATGTCGTCGTTCTGCTTGTTCAGTGGCAATTTACATTGGGGGAGCTCAAGATTTATGGAGTAACAACAACCTCTCAGTAATAAAAACCAGAGTGATCCATGCTGTGTTTGGAGGTAACTTCTACTACAAATACTCTGTGGGGGATTAAACTTCTAGAGAAGGATTTCAAGAGAAGTTATGCATTTATAAAGCTGATCTGTTGACAAGTGCTCATTGGGTTCATTCATTCACCCATTCTGCACATCTTTACCAGGCATTAACTCTGTGCAGAGCTCTGCTAGGGGTGTGGGGGCCATAAAAAGGAGCCAGCAATGGCTCCCAAGGGACTCACATTAGGGAAGTTGCAACTCACAGCCAATAATGAAGGTGCTACGTGGACTGCAAGCTTCACAAGGGCAGAATCGATGTCTGTTTTATTCTCCAGTGTGTACCTGTGCCTATTACAGGGCCTGGCAAACAGAAGCTCATTGAAAATGTGTTAAATGATAAGTGTCCATTGAGAGATGAACGGATAAGCAAAATGTGGTTACAATGAAACATTATTCACTCTTGAAAAGGAAGGAAATTCTACACATGTGGTGTGGGAAGCGGAAGGTTTACTTGGAGGGCAAGGAGAAAACGAGAAAGCTTGCTGCAAGCCAGAGGCTCGGAGGGAGACACCTGAGGCACAGGAAGGCAGCTGCTGGGGCAAGAAACAGGACTTCATTGAAAAGCTCACTGCAGGAATGGTGAGGCCCCCTGTGCAGGAGTGAGGGTGGGAGGAGAGCTAGAGCCTGGGGTTTGTGGTCTGAGCAATGATGGTGAACAAGCTGGACGGAGAGGCAGGCTGGAGGCATATGAGAGGCAGGCTGGAGGCAGGCTGGAGGCATATTCAGACGCCAGAGGGTGGCATCTAGGAGGTGTGGGGCGAGAAAGTGTCCGAACTCCATGTGTTTATAGAACTAGTCAGCCCTCAACCTGAGAGTAGAAGACCCTCAGGAAGGAGGCCAGAGCAGTACTCACTCAGGTGCTGGATTCTCAAATGCCACAAAACCAGGTGACAAGTGTATGTCTTGGTAATGGAGAACTCCTGCTTCTAATTTGCAGGACTGTCATCAAGCCACCAAGGGTCTTGTTCCAACTGCCACTGGCCAGCTTCATGATCTTAAATAATAAGACTTAAACCTTTCCTTTCTGAAGGGGAAGAGACGTTTACTTTGAGTCTTGTGCTCCCTTTTCTGCAAAATGGGAGTGTTTGGAGTGGGTGACTGTCCAGCTCACAATGCTGCACTCCTGTGAATCTGCGTCCTTGGACTTTTCAGGCCACGTCTCTAACTGTGCTGAATTATAATGATGATCCAACTCCACGTTGTCTCCACTCGCGGGATGACTAGACACTCATTAGGAAAAAGTGAAAGCCCTTGGCCAAATAGCAATGTCATCACATGCTCATCTCAATCAGGGCGGCTGTGAGCTCAAACAGCTCCTTCTTGTAAATTAGAAAAGCCCCCTGATCCCGGCAGACAAATGAGCAAATGAGCAAAGATGAATGAGAGAAAGGCCATGGCCTGGTGAGTGGAGCCCAGCTAGACTGGGGGCCGCTCTGGTCCCCTCGGCGAGGTGCTCCAGTGCAATACACAAGCTGCACAACTGCACCTGCACCCCTGATTTCAACCCTTGTGACAACAGAGGTGTCACTGATAGTTGTGCCAGTACACCTATTTTGCAGATGAAGAAGTCAGGACTCAGAATTTCCTCCACATCTAGTAGGTCCTCCACTCAAATACCACATCCTTACAGGCTTCGGATTCCTGAAAAAGGTCACATTTCAAAACTATTCTGTTTTTATTTTGCATATTTATTTCAATAAGTGTGTTTCCTTGCCTAAATTGCCTGGCACTTAATGAAGGATATCTCCCCCCATCCCCAACCTGGGCAGGAGTGGGAAATGGAACTCCCCGCCTCCCCTCCCACTTTTCAAGCCATATTTGTACATTAATCATATCACCCACAGCCAAAATGCCATCTCATCTGGAAGGATTATGGCTGCAATATTAGGGCAGTGTGGAATAAATACTGAAACCATGATTCTTTATCATCCTCTCGCTTCCCATATGCACTTACTGAAATGCATTTGGCCAAATGAGAGGAGTGGAGAAGAAATGAATCCCAAAGAAGTTAATAGTAATGGCATAAGAAATTGTATGTTGACTTATACTATTATTACTTATTATAAGTGGTGTAGTAGTGTAATGATAGCCAGAGCTCTCAATTAGTTTTGTGTTTTTTGGACTTAAGAAGAAAGAAAAAAATTAAATTTACTTTCTGGATCAGGAGAGCAATAATCATTTGATGACGATATTCCTTTTCTTAGCCTCAGATGAAAAAGGTGACCAGGGACCACTTATGAAAAATGATCGTGCCTTATATTTCAAGGCCCCCTACATGACCAAAGCAATATGGTTTGTGGAGTTCCCATGTGAGCAAAGTACTGAACCTAGAAGGGACAAAAAGAGTTTGGCTTCACGGGATCTGCCCTTTAGATAGGAATACAAGACCTAGACACACAAACGAATTATAAGGAGTTTTGCAAAGATTTACAGATCACATTAAGTGCCGATTTAGTAGACAGCAATGGAACATGGGGCTACGTGGTGCTAACAGAGGAGAGAAGGGAGGTGAGCGAGGTCGGTAGTGACAGGTGTGGAGCTGGGCGCTCGGGTGCTCTCGGGGATGAGTACCGTGCTGACAGACCAGGGCTCTGTTCATATTTGAGCAATGACTTGAGGCAGAGCCTAAGTTGGTGGTGAGGCAGGAGCCAGGCGTTGCCGACAGAGGGAGGGGTATGCAGAGACGTGGAGAACATCCACAGAGCTCTGGTGGAAGTTTTGTGCCCTCACGTAACAACAATCATCACCAGGTTCCAGGCGCTGCAGAATTTACTGTCTGGAAATCCTTACAACAATCCTCTTCCGCGGTGAAAGCAAACGGGTGTCAGCTGGCATGCCAGCCCACATTTGGCGCAGATTACACCCCGCCTTGGTGAGAAGAGTCTTCCACGGGCAGACAGTGCTGTGGTGCCTGTGACAAATATTTGCCTTCTTGATTCTAAGGGATGCCCATTGATTAGAGTATAAAGCCAGAATTAAGTTAAAGAACTGCCATAAACTCATATAGTTGCTTTTTTTGTGAAGCTAGGAGAAGGTTATATTAGGAAAAGACATCTCTTCCTTAAGACGTTTTCCTTTCATCTGTTGTAAAATTGTCATAATATACCAATGTTAACAGAGCATGCCACTCCACTACCATCTTCTGGAAAACTGTCATAAGAAACATAAAGATCTACAGCCTCTGTGATGTGAATGCCTCGAATGTAGCACTCTTGTGCAGGACAGCCTGCACAGCCGTGTAAGTTTTTACAGGACCTTAAAATTTTGGCTAACAAGCTTGAATCTGATATGATAGGCAGTGAGAAAAAGGCTGTTTATAAGCACACACTATCCTACAATCAGATATTTATAGATTGAATAACTAATACTTTGCATTTTGTAAAGCACATTACACTCCTGCAAAACACTTTAGCTAAGTTATTTTATGTGTTCCCTGGGTGTGGAGCTACAGTAGATTCCTGAGCAGAGAACTGATATGGGGAAAGAGGGGGCGGGAAGGGAGAGAGGGTCTCAGACCAGGAGTTATGTAAATCTTCCCTCTTTTGGAAAAGGAATGTGAGGTTGTTTTCTTTTCCTACAGTAGATTTGGATTCTCTTATGTGAACCTAGAATGTGCATTTCATTATTTAATTTATCAACATCTCGAGTAGACTTGCTAAATCATAGCTCCATTCATTGGATGTGCCAGCATAATTAATTACACTGTGAAACCGCCTGACAGCCTTTTCTAGGGGCTGAGAAAAAAAAGACCGAACACAAGAAAACAGAAAAATCTGGGTCAATTTTCTATATATTCATCATGGACTTCTCTAGTTTGAGTACTGGCTCTCACTAGTTGAGTAACTTAGGCTAAGTCACTTCCTGGGCTTTCTCCCCTGTCAAAATGAATCAAGGTCTCAGGAAGAAAGAGATGGCACATTCAAATTGGACAATTTGAGGTGAGTTTAACGACGAGGATTTTTTACAAAGATGTGGGCAGGGTAAGAAAACCACCAGGGCTACCGCAGTGTCCCAGGACTCATAACCATGGGCCATCGCCAGCCCAGACCTAAAGAGGAAAGGCATGGTTGCTAGAATCTGGAGGGAGAAGAGTTTTGTAGGAAAGGCTGTCTTGAGAGGTCCCTGACCTCTGCTCAGGAACACACTACGATGCCACAGGAAGGAGACTAGAGAAATAAATATACCAACGCCACTCTCTTTCCTCCCTCTGATCTCCTGTGATGCTCCCCATTGGCCAAACCCAACCAGAAGCCAGAAAGTGGTCAGAAGGGCAGAGAGCAGATCCGGGCATAGGCAGGAGGTAGCCAACACACTCCCTAAGTCCACCCCAGCTCTGGGAACTTAATGTACATTAAACACCCTGTCCTCTTCATGATGCCAAATATTAAATGTGTTAGAAGAATTTTTATTTTTTTTGAGTAGAGAACATTCTAGCAGCTTGGGAAAATATGTCATAAAGCACAGTCTGCTATAGTAGGTGAGCAAAATATATTTATTGAAAGAATAAATACATGAAAGAAAGAACATACTTCCCACTGAGATCTAACAGCAAGGAACTAAGATACTTTTCATGAAACACACACACACACACACACACACACACTCACACTCACACTCACACACAGCCTCTAAAGAGCTTTGGGCTTCTCTTAATAGCTTAGAATTTACTAGACTGGGACTCCAGCCTTAAGAGAAAGAGTATCGAGGCATCCGAAGGGTCACATTATAATGCCATCTCAAGGCCAGGCAGACGTGGGACCCAGGGATTTTAGGTCTGAGAAGGACTTGACCTACTCCAACTCACCCCCTTTATGTTCCAGGTTGGGTTACCTGGAGCTGCAGAGGGGCCTGACTTGCAAGGCACCCAGGTAGACAGGGCCACACCCAGCTGTCGCTTCCCCACCAGCCCTTTAAGACTCACTGCCTTGATCCTACGATCACAGACCTTATGAGTGTGGGAAAAGTTGCTATTTTTAAAGATCTCAGAGCCCCAGATTTAGTGGGCCTTCTAAAGACCGTCTGATTCACTGAGCTCTCTTCATTGTTAGCATCTACCTCTCATCAAAGGTTTCTCCCACACCTCTGTCCAAGAATTTTTAACTGTGCTTTCCCTCACCATGAACAAAGACCCTGATTGAAGTAATACCAGGTCTGAAGACATCAATGCTTGGGACTCCCTCTTGATACTATTATCAGTACAAATAATAATAGAAACAAATCTGCTATTTATTCCACATCTTCTAGGTGCCAGACTCTGATCCAGGAAACCCCAAATAACTAATCGCATCTAACCCTCCCCAATAGCACTCCTTGCTGTTAATGCTCAAGTAACTGTAAATCCACTTAATACTGTTATCAACTAATCCACACCTATCTTACTACTCAAAAGGATAGCAGGAGAGATTTCATCAAAAGCTGAAATGAGATGCACACTCTCTATTGCATTCCTCAGCCTGCCAAGTGCCAAGCCTATCAGAAGGGAAAACGAGATTGGTTGGCATCCCTGATTCTGAGTTTACCCACAGTGGCTTTTCAATGATCCCTGCCTTCTTCTTTAAATACTCTCAAACCATCTGGTTAGAAATCTGTTTTTTAAATTTGGCCAAGGATCTATGCCAATATTTCCACTATGAAGGTGATTTTTAAAATCACAACACTTACCTATATCTAATCTGCAACCGGCATCTGCTTAACTGGGCAGCCTTGGGTTCCCTCCCTAGCTTATACAGCCACACCCTTGATGTTACATCTGCTCTCAAAAATCGTCTTTAAGGACCTTTACAAACATCAGGAGGCAGTTCCCCATCTGTACCCTTGGTTTCATTCTTACCAGGCAGAACTACTGAACCAAAGTGAAATCAATCACCAAACTTGGGCTACACGCCCACTACGTGCCAAAAACAGCCAGGCTCTAGGCTACCCAGCACTGCACAGGGTCCCCTGCAGCGACCCTGCAGCCGATGTGGAGGCTTATCCTTCCTTAGGCTTTGATTCTCCTCCCACTCCTAATCACTTTCTCTCACTTTTTTTAGGCAACTGTGACCTGAACCGGCAAGGACTTGCATCCTTGTCCCTTCTCTCCTCAAGGGCAGGGCTCTGTTTTATTTCTCAGTGCATCCGCAGTGGCTAGCTCCATGTCTTCCATGGAAAACACACTCAAGTACACACTTGTTAACATGAGAACAAAGTTGATGACCAGTTATGGCAAGAATACACAGCCTGCATATAAATGAATCTCTGATTCAGAAGGAAGGGGTTATGGAAACACATTAAATATAGTGTTGCTGATTAATATGATTGAGTATTAAAGCAGGTCCTGTAATACTGTAATTTGGAATGGTAACTGTGGCATATTCTGTGAGCCAGACCCATGGTGATATTTTTCATGATTAGCTTGTAATTAATCCTACTAGATAGTTATTTCATTTCCAACCTATACATTTGTTCTTAAGGGTTTAATTGATTGTGCAACTTATAAGCATTAGAATTGCTGTTATGTAAATGAATTTCCAGCATCCAATTCACCTTTTAGGTAATTAAAGTAAGTGTGGTTAGTTAAGAACACTAGACATCTATAGAAAGCCCCTGAGAAACATTTGCTTTGTTCAGAGGAGGAGCCCTTCTACGTCTCTGTTTCCTGGTTTTGTGTTTCTCCTTGAGCCTGGGTTCTTTGCCCTGTTAGTCACTGCCTTCCTGTCCTCTCCTGCTGGCACTAATTTGTTGGTTAAAGAAGGATACATGTTGAGTTAAAGTAACAACCTGTTTCATAAACAAGCTCAGCTGCTTCCAAGAGAAACCAGAGGAACTCGTGCTCCTTGCTGAGAAGCTCCTCTCCTCGATTTGCTGAATTGTTTTTCCAATTCTGATGGAATAATGTTGCTCACGATATGTGTATTCAGCATCACTTTTAGAATCAAAACTAAGTTGTCAAGTCTAGCAGATGAGGGACCTGAACTTACCTTTTCCTGCCTGCTGGATGTCTGCTTTTAATGGTAGCACAGGGTAGCTGGGAGTGGGAAAAGCATGGACTATTGAGGCAGGCAGGCTTGGCTTTCATTCGATTCAATTCACTCATTCATTTAGTCAGCAAATACTTATTGAGCACGTATTACAGACCCAGCCCTGTTCCAGGCACTGGGAGGACACTAATGGATCAGGCAGGAGACCCTGATTCTACAGGGACATTGAACCTAAACTCAGGTCCTAGCTACATATGACATTGAACATGTTTCTTCAATTCTCTGAGCCTAAATCTCCTCATTCCTGAAATGGGAAAATTAAGAATAATATTGTTAAAAGAATAAAATAAGGTGATGTTTATTAAGTAATTATAGCAGAGTTCTTAAGTTGGGGGGCTGTGGATCCTTAGAGGACCCCAGATAGAATTGAGGGGTCTAAGGACTTGGATGGAAAAAAATTACGTTTTTATTTCAATCACTTCTAACTGAAATTTAGTATTTCTTCAATTGTGAATGTAGACAATGAGTTAACTGCTACAGTATTAGTAGTCTGTGTGATTTTGTCCAAATAGAAGTCACAAGATTGTTTCAGACATCTTGAAATCCACTTAAGCACATTACTACTTCAAAATGACAATTGTTATTAGATCTGCCATGAAATACTGTTATTTAATGTGTTAATAAAGAAACACATATATTACTATAGCATGACTTTTTTACAACAGTATCTTGGTATAATTGGTTTCCTTTGTAGTTCTATGTATTTGAAAACATTATTCTAAGGAGCCTATAGGCTTCACCAGACTGTCAAAGGGTCCATAACATCCACAAAGACTAAGAACGCCTGACTTAGATGTTGTCTGCTACAGTGGTTCTCAGACTTGAGCGTGTGTTGGAATCAACTGGAAGCATTTGTTAAAACACAAATTGTTGTCTCCGCACCTCCCCACCCCCACCCCCACCTCCCAAGTTTCTGACCCAGTAGGTCTGGAACAAGGCCTAGAAATGTGCATCTCTAGCAAGTTCCCAGGTGATACTGTTGGCTACTGATCCAGGAACCACACTTTGAGAACCACCAGCCTAAGTATGTATCAATAATAAGTACTTAAATGCTGCTCTCCCCGACTTTGGCCTGGTATTTGCTGATTATTGGAATGCTACCAGATGATCCGGAGCAATATATTAACACACCATCTGACTCTATTAGCCAGGCCAGGCTGAGCGTTAGCCCCTCCTCTCCCCATGGCCAAGGTCGTGTGACACTACTGCTTGCAGGCTCAGCCCCTCCCCCATCTCTAGCACCCACACTGATGTGGCAGGGGCATTTTAAGAAGCACTGAGTATTCTGGGATTTGGCATCAAGGCTGCCTGGCCAGCTCTGGCATTTCGTCCCTGTCTTCAGGGATAATACCTGGCTTCTGCTTTATCCCATGATACATGCACCCACGACACATGCCCTAGTCCCTGTAAGACAACAGCCTGCCATGCTCAAGGTTTGGAGTCCTAGCCAGGATGTGGTGCAACAGCCATGTCCCTGCTCTCTATAGAGCTCCCACCTTCCTGCACTTATGAGCATTGCCTGCTGTTGGTTTTCTTGTTGACATGCTGCTCTCTTCTGTGGAGCCACTTCCCCTTAAGAACACCTGTATAACCAGCTATCTGTTATGGCCACATCCTTCTGATACCAGATCCTGGGCTTTTCCTGGGCTCAGCACCAGAGATAGTTCCCCATCCTAGAACAAGCTCCTGGGGTCCAGGTTCCAGCATGTCTCATCCTGGTGCAGTCCACTGTGATATACTCCATCATGCCCCAGATAACATAGTTGTCATGTTTTTTATTTGGGGAAGTATCAAACATCAGATTAATATAACATCTTTGGAAGAGCTTATACTTGTAGAATATTGAGCTTCATTAATCATTTATTGAGCATCTAGTAAATGCTAGGCATCATGCCAAGCCTAGAGGATAGAAAGTCAAAAAAGCTAAGATACAGACCTTATTTTAAGAAATGCACAAGCTGATATGAGATGTAAACATATAAATAAATAATTACAGTCTCTTTTTATCTCCTTTGCATATTCATTTGCATAGTTCTGCTCCAGTTAATTTCATCTCTAATTCTACTTTTAAGTGGACTATTTTAAAACCCTGACAGTGAGTAGTTTTGGGTCTTCCTTTGGTAGATTTTTCTTTCTTCTTAGAGCTTGTGGTCCCGTTCACTACCCTAGTGATTGGTGGTACTGAGTTGGCTAATAAAGTGATAACCATCTCCTTTGCTCCATGAAACCAAAGTAACAAGCTTAGACAAAGACAACAGCCTTCCCAGCTGGAGAAACATCAGGCTGTGATCAAAAGTGCTTAACTAACTGCACTTTCTGCTAAGTCCCACTTCCAGTATTCTCATCTCTTTGAACGTGCACTATGGTTATGGAGTTCCACTGGGATGGAACAATTTAAAGTTCTCCCCATAGATCATCATTACTAAATGAGAGGTGGACATCAGGAGTAAATTATAAAGGAAAAGAATGCTAGACATCATTTTTTCCCCATTCTTTGCTTTTTCAACCAACCTCAGTGAAATTTATGAAATAGAACTATGAAAGCTACCTGGATTCTTACCAATTTTATCTGGCCTAAGCCAACTCTATAGCTCCAATGCTATCAGTCACACCAGAGGAATCGCTTGACATACCCTGAACTAGTGCTGTTCTGCTCCAGTGCTGCTGTGATTAATTAGACATTTAGGAGAGCTGGTGAGTCATCGGTGTTTGAGTCTCAGTTTGGGGGTTAGGGAGTGAGCCCAACATTCTGCTGAATACAACAGCAGGATGAAACACTGCTTATGTAACAAGAAGTAAGCACCTGGTGGAGCCTGGTGACAGAGTACTGTGGAGTAAATAACAGGAACTTATCAGTTGCCTGAAAAACAGCCTGCAAAACTAAAAGAATGCAAATAATGTAATCATTTACATGGGCATATTTAAATAGTTCCTGCTTTGTCCAGAGAATTGTTCTAGAGTTACCTGGAATTATATATGAAGTGACCCCTGCTGCTATTGAGTCTAATAGGACAGACAGAATGTGGAGGCGTGTTAGTATGTGTGTGTGTGTGTGTGTGTGTGTGTGTGTACACACATGTGCATGTGAGTGTAACTATAAGGGAAAAGTCCAACAGAAAAAAAAAAATAGCAACCCAAGAAAATGAAATGAGCAGAGAAGACCAAAATAATTCCAACCAGACTGGGCCTTTCTGCCTTTGAATATGAGCTGATCTCCAAGAACAAGCATAGGATATTATGCAGCCTTCAGGGAGGGGGAGATGCATAAACTGTGAGTTCTGGGTCTGGTCCTATCTGTGACCTTGATTCTGTCTCAGTAAAATGACAATTAGTTGAGTAAATTGGCAGGAAATTAAATGAAATGATGTTTCTTACCTCGTAAAGTGATTCATACATGGCAGGTATTAAATAAATGTCTCCTCCCCATCATCTAAAAATTGTGTGAGGGCACTGGGGATACCAGTAACCCCATTTTTTCAGATTGGAAAGCAGAGGCTCAAAGCCATGGAGTTGCCCAAGGCCACAGAGCTGTTAAGCTCCAAAGACAGGACTTTCAGCCTTGAATCTGGTATTCTGGACACTATACCAGGTTGCCTCTCACTTCACATTTTCATGGATTAACCAACTCAAGTAGAGTCCTTTCTTCCCCCAGGGCTGGAGTTCATAAATAGCACAGTCCTAACTGGGTGTGATCACCTTTCCACAAAGTCTAAGCTGAGACTTGGAAAAGCAGTCCTATCTCCCTGTCTAACTTTAATCCTATTCCATCAGCTGCATGGCCACAGAGAGCTGCCTGGGGGTATGGGAGTTCCTTTCCACACCTCTCTCCCCGTCATGCTCAAGTGCTGCCCTATCTGCAGATGTGGTAGGAAGCATCTAACCAAGCTCCCCCACATGGTAATTTGTCTATTTCAGTCCCTTTTGGACCATGATCCCAAACTGGCAATCCTTAGAAATCCAATTTTGTCTACTTTTTTGATGACTCTAAACTTCAAAAAGTTCATGTATTGCTTTTTAATTAATTCTACTTTCCAGAAGCTCAAAATGCATACTCCTGCTTACTAGAGGAAATTTCTCTCTAACTCTACTGGAAAATGCATACAGATCCATTAGCTGGCATTGCTTTAGTTGTTGTTATTCTTTTAGGACTCCACTTCAGAAAAACTTATATTTTTGAAATTGCTGTCATTTAATTCCATAGGCAGTTGATTTAAACTTCATTTTTTTTCCCCATTAAATGAAAATTAAATTAAACTCATTATTATATTAGACAGGCATTGATTGTGCCCACTTTGATTTTAATTAAATGCTACTATTCATTATTTCCTCCTCTGTAGTGCTTTTAATTTTCTTGGGTATATAATTTGGGGTAACAACAGTATCAGTAAATTATCCCTCATAAATAATTTTCAAAGAGAAAGACAAACAAAATACTCCGTGAAAGCAATTTGAAGGTATTTGCTTATTGTTTTTAATTTACTGGTAGGATATTTATCAGTGAATATTTTTCCATGTTGCTCCTTTGTTATAGAACAGGGCATGCCCATATCTCTCTTAAGCAGCTCTGACTTTTGCAGTTAATGGCTGACTTCAAGACGTCATTGATCTTAAAAATGTGCTGACTTTATGTGCAACACTAAAGTTATGGTCCAGGGGGTAGATGTTTGAATTTAAGTCTAAGAACATTATCAGAAAGGTTCAGAAAAATGCCCAGAGAAGCTTATTTCGTTTTCTCTGTAACATTTATGAAACACTCATTTCATACCAAACAGTCTCCTGGGTCTTAGAAATGCATAGAATGATAGAGAACCATAGTTTCTGTCCTTCTGGTACTTGTATGAGGTTATTAGGTTATTATATTTTAAAAGATAAGAGATAACATAATATATACTGACTCTTATGCCCCAAAGAAAACAAGATTCTCCATGATTAACCTGGTGACTATACCTGGGTCATTTTTTGGCAAATCTAGAGTTTGAGCAAGATGGTGTATTTTGCACTACCCTGCTCTAAATATGTCATAAGGATAGATACCATGTGAACTATATAATTGACCTCAACAATACAGGCACTGTGTCTCCATCTCTCAAACCTGAGACAGAAACAGAAAGAAATGAGCAGATGAGGCTGCAGGCCGGCAGGGCTCTGGGGAGGGAGGCAGTGCATATAGCCAGGAATTTGGCCCCCATGTAGTACATAGTTCTAAGGATGACCAGCCAAGATGAAAGGCCAGGGCCAGGCTTGCATCTTGCAGCCAGGATTGGCAGGAAAGAAGCTCCCACAACCATCAAAGGAACCTGAAAAGACACCACTGAGGCTACTGTATTTTAGCAAGCTGCAGTCCTAGGAACAATGTCCTGTGACCAGGAACTGAACCAAACTGCCCAGAGAGTGAATCTGGCTTTGACCTTGAGGGGGGAGCAAGCATAGAGAGGCGACATAACCAGGTAGCCAGGGAGGGGTGCAGGACGGGGAAGCCCGGCTGGAGAAGAGGAGGACCTGTAAGCAAATACCTGTCACTCAAAAGGAGCCTGGCCTTCAAGCATAAAATTCAAAAATGTAAAACCATGCCAAGAAAGAAAGCCAAAAATCAATCCTTATGATATGAATCCCCTTCAGATTAAATGAAATTTTATGCCAATCTGAATAAACTTTAAAATGAATACATTTGAGATATGCTGAAATGGATGCATGAAGGAAAACTTTTGTTTAAAAAAAGCCAAAAGTTATGAAACAAAAGCAGGCTGAAATGAAATGAAAACAGGAGGAGATGGAAAAGCACCAATTATAAATATTTGAAATAAAAAATATAGTCATTGAAAATAAAATCAAAATAAATTTTTAATTAAAATGTATCAGCTCAATAGGTGAGATAAACTCTGGAATGGTCTTGTTCAAATGGAAAATTAGTGGATTAGTTTAGTGGATTAATGTTTGCCCAGAATGCAGCAGGGAGAGAGATTTTCTAAATTTTTGAAAAAGTGGTTTAGGGACATGGAAGATAGAGAAGCTCTTAGACATAGTCTAACAGGGTGTCAGAGGAAGAGAGTGGAGGAGATGAAGGGGAATCAATACTCAGGAATTTTCCAGAACTGAAGAAAGGCAGAACTATTTAGATAAAAAGTTCACTAAAAGTATGTAGCATAATTATTAATAGAATATCTCTGCTCCTAGACAAATTACAGCAAAACTTTAGGTTATCAAAGATGATAAAGAGAAAAATATTAAAAGCTAGTATTAATAGAATATTTTAAAAAGGGATTACTTATAATCAAAAAGACTTGTCACCAGCAACAAAAATATCAGAAAATAGTAGACTAATACTTCCAAAGTGCTGAGAGAAAGGAGTCGTCAACTTAGAATTTTGTAGCCATCTAAAGTATCATTAAGGAACAAGGTCAAAACAAAGATATTTGCAGACTTATAAGGACTAAAAGAGTTTGCAATTTATAGATCTCATGAAAAGAATATTAAAGGATGTATTTCTTCAAGAAAGAAAACAAAGAGAGAAGATATTCAATACAAGAAACAGTCGATAGCACAGAAACGAATAAAATGTGTTGGTAAATTTTTAAGTATTATAATTAATCATTGATTATAAGAAATAATTTAAGGTATCTAAAAAAGGTAAAGCTAAAACTCTACAGAAAAGACAAAATTGGAGGTGATGTTCAGTAGATACTTAAAGTTTCTTAAGTTCTATGTTTTGGGGTGAGAAGAATAGAAATACTAAAAAAATTAAATTTTTTTTCTTCAAAACTAATTGTAGTTAAGCAAGGGGGAAAGTTAAAGAAGGAAAATTATAAAAAATCAAAAAGTTATGATGGTAGTTGGTAGAAATAGATCAAATATATTGGCAATTACACAAAAAGGTAAATTGACTAAACTCACCTATTAAAAAGAGAGATCATCACATTGAATTTAAAAGACAAACAGAATTCGCTGTCCTTACCAGAAGCATACCTAAAACAAAACCATTCAGAAAGGTTGAAAATAAGAAAATGGAAAAAGATTTGCCATCAGGCCAAAAGAAATGGTTATTATCAATCGAAGCAGAACTTCACAGCAAAAACTTGTGATAAGGATGAGGGACACAACAAAATAATAAAGGAAGAGTCTAGCAATAGCAGACTTTCATGAACTTAATGATATAGCCTTGTTATGCACAAGGTAAAAGTCGAAAGAAAATAAAGAGTTGCTGACAAAGCCACTCTGTCAAAATCTGAAGATCAAACAGAAAAATAATTAGTAAAGAAGATTCGAACAACAAAATTAACATGCAACATCTTTTTATGAACTCAGTGAGTCCATAGGCACATGGAACAATTATAAAAATAGGTCACATTCTGTATCCAAAGGAAGTCATACTTCACAGAACTGATGCCATAGAAATCAGTTCTCTGTCCACAGTGCAATTAAATTAAAAGTAGTAATAGTAATAAAAGATAGCTGAACACAATAACAACATATGTTTAGAAACATAAAAATGCCCTTCTAAATAACTAATGGATTAAAGAGATTAAAGAGACAATCACAGTGGATATTACTAGATATTTAGAACTAGAGACAATAAAAACACTAATCAAAATTTTCAATATGCAGCTACAATGAACTTTGAGGTCAAATTTATAGACTTATGTACATTCATTTTTTAAAAAAATTTATATATTTGACAAGTTACAAATATAGAACCTACCTAAACTTAAAGAAAACATAAGAAAAAGGTAATAAAGAGTGCTTTACAAAGCTGATTCTTTGAAAAAAAGAATAAGTGACACAAAAGAGAAAAAGGAAAATCAAACAATAACTACAGATACAGTAGAAGATTTTTAAAATGAATAAATTAAATGATTTTGTGTCAATGAATTTGAAAACTTGAATGAAATGCATAATTTTTAGAAAATGATTTATGGTCAACATAGACTGAAGAATAGAAACTCAGAATAAATTGATAACCATTTATGAAAAGGAATCAATAATGAATCACCTCCCACACCCCACAAAAGAGGCAAGACCCAGATGGTGTTATAGGAATGCTTTTCTAATCCTCCAAGAAACAGATAAATCCTATCTTTTGCAAGCTAGTAATAATTCGGAGACTAGGGGAAAAAAGGTAAAACTACCTAACTCATTTCATATGGCCAATATACTCTTCTTACCAAAAACTGACAATAAAGGAACACTTTAGACCAATTTCATTTAATACCGTTAGTCCTAAATAAAATGCTAGCACCCAAATCCAGCAGTGTGTTAATATATGTATATATATGAAGTGACCCATTATGATTTATCCCAGGAATGCAAGAATGGATCAACAACAGAAAACCTGTTAGCCACCTATGTGATAATAGTATAAAAACATTAAATGAGCTGGAGAAACGCTAAAATCAGGATAGTGACTATATCTACAAAGAACATAACAAGCATAGGATCCAGGAGGTTTTAACTTAAAATGAATGTCATCATATTAAGCAAAGTCTAAAACAAAAATAGTAAAAACTAATGAGCTGATAAAGCCAGGTTGGATATACGGGTGTTAATTAAATTATTCTCCATGCATTTCTATATGTTAAAAATATTTCATGATTAAAAGTAAAATGTTATTTAGAGATCAGCTGTCTTAGTGCTTCTCAAACTTGGATGTGCACACAAGTCCTTTGAGAATCTTGTTAAAGTGCAGCTTCCTATTCAGTGGGTCTCTAAGCTGAGGCCAGGAGATACTACTGCTACTGGTGCATGGACTGCACATTGAGTAGTGAGAGTGGTCCTCAAACCTGGACACACACTAGCATTTCCTGGGCGGGCTTTAAAGAGGCTGTGTCCCACCCGCAGAGATTCTGATTCCATTGGTCTGAGGTAGTACGTGGACATGGGTGTTTTTTGAAAGCTCCTCCAGTGATGCTAGTATACAAACATAATTTAAAACCATTAAGAAAATGTATTCTCTCATTTTGTACCTAAGGAAACTAGAACTACAGGAGGGGAGATATTTACCCGGGTTGTACAGCTTGCTGGGAACTATAAACTACTCTTGCAACTCCTATTTCTGTTCTCTTTTCAAGTGCGTATTTTTACTAAAGTCCCTGCCTTTGGGGTTTCCTATTCTAGGGTGCAACTTGCTCATTCACCTTTCTTAGCCCAACAACTACACAGGCATAGCCTTGGGAAGAGAATCTGGCGGATCGAAGGCAAGCTTCCATTGGCACTCTCCAGGTACCTCCTTCCCTCCCACTGCCCCTTCACGCACAAAGAGAAACTCTCTTGGGGAGCTTCCTGCTGTGGATTTGAACAATCTGTGTAGTCATCATGGAAGATTCAAGAACTTTCTTATCCAAAGACCAGGTCTCAGAGATTCTCAGCTTTTCTTTTTGCTTTGTTTTGCCTTGCTCAGTCTCCTATAGCACTCTTCTGCTCTGTCATCAGCTGGACTGCAAGACACCCATGGTTCATCCCACTGTGGCAACAACACTCAGTTCTGTGCAAAGGACCTGTGAGACTCATGCCATGGATGCATAGCCTCATATCCCACCACTAGCTTGGTGCTTATTTAAGGCATCAGGTAACTTTTCCCAGTTGGTGCCAGCTGTCACGCTTCTCTGCTAGTCTCAACCTCTGATCTTCCTTACTAACCCACCCTGATTTGGCACGTCCTCCCTCAGATGTAGGCATAGATATCTTTCTCCCATAGTTCTCCTTCACCTTGAACAAGTGAGATTTATGCCTGCACTCCAAGTCCAGCTTCATATACAGAATCTAGAACTAGAGACCAGAAAATCTGGCAGGCAACCCCTCCATTTTATGAAGCCATGGCCCTGAGTGGTAGAATAACTTTCCTCTACTCATGGCACACACTGTCCAATGGTATCCTGACGAGCGGGACCCTACCCCCTACCAATACCTTTCCAAGCCCAGAGAGAACCTTCGTGGTTCCAGTGCTATTAGGGTTTTCATTCCCAATACTGATCTTGAACCAGTCCCTTCTCCGGAGACAGAGGAAGTGCTGGGCAGAATTTACCCATGGGGTTATTCTAACCGTTTATGTTTTGTCCGTTTGAGATCCGCGGTCACCAGGCAGGGACAGCCACAACTGGCTTGATTGGGTTTCCTGATAGTTCCACCATACTGACCATATTCTTTCTTTTAAGGAAGATAGACATGAGACAATTAATTACTTCCTTTCTTTGTGGGGAGAACTGAGGCTTCAGAGCCTTTGAAAATCAAACAGAAAGTCATTCTGTTGCTGGGTTTTAAATAGTGCGGTGACCCTCTTCCCCGAATATAAAGTAACCACTGTATCAATAGTCCTTCTTTCTACTTATCACATCCCTGAGCAGGAAAGCTGTGAACCATGTAAAGAGAAAAATGACAGCTGGAGAGATGAGTCCCAGAAAACCGTATTTAAGGTATACAAAGAAAAAAACCTTAGACTCAAAAACCATTAAAACTGAAAAGGCGTTAGTGACAATGAGTTCAACACCATTTTTAGGTGAAAAAATTGAAGCCTAGAGAAGAATCCTTGCAAAAGTCAGAGATTCTAGAAAGCTCAGGAAAGATAGAGACCTAGAGTCTGGCAGGGCCACACTAATCAGTTAAGGTAGGCCTTTATTTTTGCAATATGTGCAGATAAAATAGTATGTATAAATTGATTTTTTGTAAAATCGAATTAAATGTGAAGTCTATTATGTATTAGGGGAGTTTACAGTTTATAGGAATCCTATGATAAAGACCGAAAAATAATTTTCTTCCCTTTCCCATTGCTCTTTTCTGTTTTAAATCTGGATTTGCCTACAAGGGCATTGCTTAAGGCCAAAGATATTGGCAACGTAGTGAATTCTTACTGCTGAGTTTGTTTTCTTACCATGAAAAAATGGTCAAATAGGTAAAAGGGCTGAACTACAGATCAGGAATCCAAGCGCCAGTCCAGATCTGCCATTACCAGCTTCGTGGCTTGGGTGAGCAACTGAACCTCCGTGGGCATCTATATCCTCACCTGCTATTATAGAATAATCCTTGAAACTGGAGCTGGTCCTCCAACCTAGAGGCATGACTCCCGTTAGAGGCATGCACCCACGTGACACATGAGGTGGCTTGAAGGTCCCTGCTGCATCTCTTTTCCTTCTTTAGGACCTCGACACTGAAAGTGTGGTCCTTGGACCAGCAGCAGTAACATCACCTGGGAGCTTATTAGACATGCAGAATCCTAGGCCTCACCCAGACCTGCAGAATCAGATCTGCAAAGTCTCTAGGAGATTCAGATGCACACTTAAGTTTGAGAAGGATTGGCTTAGCACGCTCATCCAGGGTCCAGATGATAGAGGCTTTTTCTCTGAGCTCTCTCCATTCCCGATTTTGGGTCTGCCTGTGTGTTGCTGGAGAGCCAGCCAGCCCGGGTTCTGCTGTCCTTCCTGTGTCTGTCTGGTCTCTCCTCTTGGCTGCTGCGCACAGTAAGTGTACATGTTGACTGACAACAGCAAGAAATGTCAACATATCCCTGGGGCAAAGGGACAATAAAAGGCAGAAACAAGAAATATAAACAGACAATCATCTGGGAACATATAGTTTTGAGATAAACAGTCCCATACAACTCAACAGACTGGATAGAAACCATTTCACACCTCTCCAAAGAGCAAAAAAATTATAATTTTTATTTCTTTTAAAATATTTTACTTTTAATTATGAAATATTGTAGACATACCAAAAATAATATAACAATTATAACAAATGCATCACTTAGAATTAATAGATACTAATATTTTACCCTATTTGCTTTTGTTTCCCCCCTTTTTTAATAGACAAAGCTAAAGCCTCACCCCATTTTCCCTTCATCCTCCCCGCCACTCTCCAGAAGTTGTGTTACTCCACGTGGGGCTTTGTACTTTTCCTGGATCTGTCTGTGTCCATAACCAATGCATACTCCTGTTTTTATCACCCTGTACATATCTTTTAGAACTTGCATTTCTCACTCAACATTATGTATCGAGTTTATATTTTTTAAACTGCTGTTTAGTATTTAACTGAATGAATAAAACACTGAGGGACAGTTAGCTTAAAGGAAATGAGAAGGGCTGTTCAGGGTAAACAAACACATTTTTAATTATGTGTCTAGTATATTTTAGGTCAAAGATCCTCCTCACTAGATTCTAAGAATCCCATACTCTTTTCCTGGTCTCAACCTATCCTTTCCTCCCCTGAGATGAACACTCTCCTCCAGACCTTCCTAACTTATCCCAAGGTCATTGCCAGAGCAGAGAGCTGCATTCCTTTGGGTGGTGGTAGGAGGGTAGATGACCAGCCACCCCAGGGCCCGCAGCCAAGCATCCTCACGTCCCCCTGGGTGACCGAGTGGTCTTCAATCAAATTGCCCGTGACTGGAGAAGGCTCAACTCCCTGCACCCAGAAATACATGGAGAAACTGCAAACACTTTATTACTACAATTTATCCTAAAGGAGATTTGCAAAGCCGCATGCCTGAGATTTATGGTGTGACATCCAGAGATTTCATGCACTGTATTTCTCATTTATGGGCCTCAATTTAGTTAAGAGAAAAGAAGCTTTCTAGAGCAAAAACACCCTAAAGCTTTGGTAAGATGGGATATTTAATTAATTCCAAAATCACCAGGCGGGTAAAGAATGAGTCTCAGGCCTGTGTGTTCAGGCGTCCCCTGGGCCAGCTTGTTAGCTTCCTCCCAGGTCTGGAAACAAAGCTGTGTGTCCAGAAAGACTGAGGCTGTGGTGAGAGGCTCCAAGCCTACGACTGCTCTGGCTGCATTCCTAGAAAGCTCAGGGTTGTACCTTTCCCCAGGACAGGATAGCTCTGCCTGCCGCAGAGGCAGGAGATGTGTAGGGGCCTCTGAATAGTCCCAGGCCCTGGAGCTCTCTCTAACACGCCCACTCCTCCCTGATGGGATCAGGCCCCCGAGGCTCACAATAGCCAAGCCATCCTTTCTTTCATACCAGTCTAGGGCACTCTTATGAGGAAATAGGTTGTCATGCCTCATTAGGTGACATTCACCTTGGTCTAGGGTCCTATACTTTGCAGGACCAGAAACTTGATTTCTTTCAGTGCTTCTAAAAGGAGTGATTCTCCAGGCATCTACCTCATCAGTAACCAAATTCACAAGCCAGGTGTCTACCCACCCTCCACACTTGCCCCTGCCATTCCAGCAAGCTGGGGCACACTTGATCTCCCTCATCTCTCCAAATTCCACCTGACCTTCAAAACCCAGCTTAAATGTGTAGGTCCTCTTTGAAGCCTCTTCTTAGGCCACCCGGCCTTCAAATGACCCTTCCCTTTGAATATGTCCAGTGTGCGTTGTTAATACACTTTGGGTATCTGTCCTCGATAACCTGGTGGCGTAAACTGATGTGCATATGCAAATGATGCATTTCTAGTCGGTCTGTAGGAGCCTTGTGAGCGTAGAATAAGCCCTGTACTTCAAAGATCACCTCAAATTCAACACAGGGTAAGGGAGTAGTGAGAAGAAGGCAGCGGCCACCTGGGAGGAGTCCTCCACCTGTGCAGGGCTCTGTTTCCACAGGTGCACAGCAATGGGAGCCCCTGCCCTACCTTTCCTGGGATGGGCTTGGATGACTCATGGCAGACAATGGGTGTGAAAGCTGTTTTGAGGCTGCAAAGCACTTTGAACAGAATAAGGATCATTGTAGTCATGTGTACAGTAAAAGACAGTTTGCTGATGGACTCTAAATGGAGCACACAGAGAGTTGTCCTCCCCCAGAGATCAGAGGAGGGAGCCATGGACCATATTCATATTTATGTTTATATCCACATGCGTTTGTGCTCATATTCTTATTTGTGATTACATTAACACATAGACTGCCACACTAGAAAAACAATTTTTTTCCTTGGGGCCATGATGTTTTATTATGAAAATAGAATGCAAACTTCAAAAACAAGACAATCCTTTCTATTTTAATGAAAAACTTGTTATTTTTTATGGTTTTCTGTGTGTGAGTTATATGCAACTTGAAAAATAGCTCAAACAGCTCCCAAGGTAAAGAGATGTGTGAGTTATCATACATATGCTTCACCAGGTCCCAGGCTCAAAACTAGCATGAGTTAAATACAACTCATACGGCACTTAATGTGTTCATACTCATATTTCTATCTATTGGGTCTGGAGCCAAAAGCAGCAAACCGGGGGAGCTGAAGGCGAGACATTCTCTTCCTTTTCTATGGCTAGAGAAGCCTGCATCGAGAGGGCAGTGCTTTGCACAGCTTATCTACATTGAACTTGCACTTGGGGAAAGTCTTTTTCTTTCTTGTTCAAAATCCATGTGCTATCTGCTGGCAAAAGCTTCTTCCTTGCCTTGCCTATGTGCTCCCACACAGCACCTCCAGCTAGAACTCAAGATTTCAGATTCTAAATCACCCTCAGACTCAGCTCAGGTTTCCTGACTGCCAGCCTGATGCTGGCCAGGTAAGCAATTTGCCCTAAGTCACCCAGCCATATCTGAGGTCCCCACATTTCTTGTTTCTCCTGCCCACCCAGACCCCCACACACACCATTTTACACCCCCTGTGCTGCTATCACTGCACCCCTGAAATTGGCAGTGTGTTGGGATCCGTCACCCTCAGAATTGCCAGGTCCTGGAGCAGGAAGATGTGGGACCTTTGAGAGGTCATCCCTTTAATCCATAACCTTCAAAATCTGGGACCCACTCTGGGTTATTAAAATCATATACTGCCTCTGATAAAATGGCCTGGAGCTGAGGTTCAGGACTTCCTGACTTGCTTAGCTGAGAAGGAAAGAAAACCATCGTCACCTGAACACTTGTGTGCCAAGCACTCTACTAGGCAATTTCATGGTTTCAATCTTGCTCAATCTTCAGCACAACTAGAGAGCTAAGTATTGCAATTTATTTTATAATATGGAATCTCAGAAAGGTTAAATAAATGTGCCCCAGACTACACAGCTGATACATGACAAAGACCCTTCTCTTTTTCCTGATGCTTCCTCTGGTACTATGTGTGTTAATGACCACCATGTCATTTCCAGGCCTCCTGGTCATTCCAGTCTCTATGACCCACTCAGACCTTCTAGATCAGGAAGCATCTCCCTGCTTCTATTCACATATCCAAACCTCGCCCTCTCTCATGAATCATCTCTTCCCGTGCACACCACAGCCTTTCGAGTCCTGGTGCTTCTGGTCTACACCTCAAACTAGACCCTGTGGCCCCCTCTGCACACCAGGTGGCAAGCAGAGTCCCACCGCCCCACCATGCAGTTAGTGCCACAGGCAGAGCACAGGGCCCACAAGGAACTTTAAGAGTAGGGAGCCACGGTTGACCCTCGATTTGGCTGGAATTTCATTGTTAGCAGTCATTCATTTGGCTCAAGGGTTTACCGTTGCTAATAGGGGCAGTGATAATGCACTAAGCCCCTGTCAGGCATTATGTCATATTTGATTTTAGTTTATGAAAGCGGTTTGGATAAGAAAGGAAGAGTTGATGTGCTACCCATTGGGTTATGCAGGGACAATTGGAAGAAGAGTCGCAGTTGGGGGAAGAAGGCAGTTGAGTGGGGGAGGGGTGAGAAAGGCCAAGGGAGGCTTTGCCCACCTGCCAAGCTTGCCAGAGGGCCAGGTGGCTGATGACTGCTTGGACGACGATTCTAAATGGCAGAAGAAGAAGAGTATGTAACAATCATCTGGGCCTGTCCCAAGAAATTACGGAAAAGAATCGCTAAGTCCCAAAAGAGGCAGCCATTGCCTTTTTAAAACACAAATCTGACTCTGTCATTCCGCACGCAAACTCTTCAGTGCTGTTAGCCGAGTGCCAGGCTCCCATCCCCACGCGCCGGTCTTGTCCATGACACACAGCCGTTGACACGGGCAGATTTTGACTTTTCTTCCATTCAATAAATAACTATTTAGTGCCTAGTATATTCCAGCCCCTTTAGGAATCAACTGAAATGTGATTTCCTCAATGACTTCATTATTGTTCCCAGTCAAATTAGCCCTCCCCACGAATAGCCTCCATAACTGTTCTTCCAACATCTGTCACTATTTATAACTAAGCGTTTATTGGTGTGTTCATTCCTTTAAAGTTTGCCCCTCTCACCCTGCCTAGATTGCCAAATCCTTGAGGGCGGGGAAGTTTGTTCCCCATGGTGAAGTGTGTTGATTGTCTAACACATAATGAATGCCTATTAAATGAATGAATGAACAAATCAGTGAAATGTGCTAGGGGCTGGGGGCATAACCAACATGAAGGGGGTATGACTTTGCCCTCACAGGACTTACAATCATGTAGGACTGGAAAACAGGGCAGGAGGGATGGCCGTCCTCTGGGGTTGGGCACCGTCCCTGCTTTGCTGCGCCTCTTCCCATCCACTCTGGGCAGCCTGGCATGGGAGTGAGCGCGAGGTGAGCAGCAAGCCCTTGAATCTGCTCCAGTGTACGCCGACTACAAAAAGGCAAGTCGATCAATACCCGAGAAGTCATTAGTAACAAATGACTGGCAGCGCATCTCATGAGTGATTTCTGCAGTGTGACACCAGAGCAAGATGCTCCAGGACAGAATCTGAGCTCCTTGCAGGGCCCATGGGCTGCTTTGCCATTAGCCTGAGCTGTCTCTTCTGTCCCCTCCCGCCTCTTCCCTGGGCATCCTCACACACCCTGAGTCTCGGCTGCACACAGCTTTCCTGCCCCTTCCCTCGCTGACTCCCAGGGAGCATGATCCTCCTTCATTGCCTGGAGACGCCCCCTTGTCACAGGGCCACACTCTCCGGTGCTCCTACCCACTCCCTGCCTTTCCCCACACTGGTCCTGTGGGCAAATGGAGCTTTTCCTGTGCACCTAAATACAATGATTGTCTCTGGAGAGTGGGATTATGTGTGTCTTTATTTCCTTCTTAATACTTTCATATGTTCTCTGTATTTTTCCATAATGTATCTTTTCTACAATTATCTTTATAAATGGAAAAAAAAGTAGGTGTTTAAAAATGATTATGGTTGTTTTTATGTCTCCCACCCCCTTCTATACTATGGGGTTATTTTGGCCAGAAACCAGGTCTTTTTTGTTTTGTCTTTAGAGCTGTATGGGGCTTAGAACCTGGAATGTGCTCGTTGTATGCCAGATGAATGAATGAATGGATGAATGAATGCGTGCATGGGGAGGAGAGGGAGCATTTGAGTTGGCAGCTAAAGACATGGATCTGAGCCTCACATCCTGTCTTGTCATCTGAAAAGCATCATAAACTGTTTCTAGGGCATCTCCTGGCCATTCCCTCCTATGGCAAGAGTGGGAGGGCGTGCTGCTCCCTGGCCCGGAGTCTCTGGCTGTCCCCACTCCACCTAACTGAAGCAGCCCTGCACGGGAGGGAGGCCTGCGACTTTCACTTCATTGCAGTTGCGGGACTTGCTGTCACTGTTGGCATTTGCCACCTGTCTGGGATTTTATAGACACGCTCTCTCTGTTTATTGTGATGTCAGTTTGCACAATTTCTCTTCAGGCACTCAGAGTCTTCCAAGCATGAAGCTCCTAGAGATGAATGAGCCTTTATTGGGGGCTCAGCGCTCTTTATGCAGTGGGAGCCAGCTGTGCTCTCGGCCGTCTTAAATTTCCAGCCACATTTTCCAGACCTTTGACTGAGAGGCCAGGGCCAAAGGGGGAGATCGGCCCCAGGGGTTTGCCGATGTCTACACAGAGCTAGCAGGGATTTATTTAGCCACTCGCTAAAGGGGAACAGTGAGGACAGCGACAGCTGCCTCCCTCTGTGCTGTCCGGGACAGCAAGGAATGTTCACCAGTGTGGACAGGAGGTTGGAGGACCCCCTCAGGGGAGGAGAAACTCTGGGATGAGATGGGGGGAAGGCAGATTCTGCCACCTACACACCATGTCGCCTCTTAGAGCCTATTTCCTTGTCAGTCAAATGGGAATAATGTCACCTGAGACAATGTAGAGTTTATAATAGACATTCAGTAAAGAGAAGTGATCTACTTTTGCTGCCTCCTTTGAGCTCCCGGAGGCCTGAGCTGTCCCAGAGCTGTGACCCTGGCTGCCGGGCCCCTGACCTGCTGCCTCATGTCTTCGACACTCCTGCCCTTCAGGCTGAGTTGGACCCTGCCTGGTGCTTCTCCAGGAAGCGAGCTGGAGAAGAGCCTCTCCGGGAAGATGAGCGAGTAGGGAGATGAGAGGAGGAGCACAGGAGCAGAGCAGGGACTGCGGACTAGACGGAGGAGCCCAGAGGTTTCTTCTGCAGGAACTTCAAGGGGTCCCCTAAGGTCTCTCTTCAAAGTGACGCCAGAGCTTGGGCCCTGACAAGCACAGGCACGGTGGCCTGGCCAACTGGCAAAGCGATTTGAGTAGATAATTAGTTCAGGCTTTTGTGCTTCTGTCTTGGCTCTTTCAACTGGATCTGATGCTTCACCCCTCCGCCACCCATCTCTTCCCCTTTTTATTCCTCTAGAAAACCAACCTGAGCTAAACTTCCCCAAATCCAGCAGAATAAAAAATGAGTTCAGGAGTAAGTTTCTGTGCTGCGATTCTGTCTTGTGAAAGAGAACATATTACTGAATCTACAATTTTTTTTCCCAGAGGCAAAAAAGTCAGATATTATTACTGCAGAGTTAGTTATACAGGGTAACTAGAACTCTGCACTTGATTTTTAATAGAGCTCACAATTTGGACGTTTGGAAAAAGTCAGACACACATGTCTGCCTTGGCATCCGTTCGTGTAACTACCACCGAGACCAAGATGTCAAAGATTACTAGCATGTGAGAAGCCATCGTATGCCCCCCCAGTCATTTTGATCCTCAAAAATAATCACTGTTTGACTTATCTCACTACAGATTAGGTTTTCCTGTTTTTAAATTTTACATAACTATTTTGTGTCTGTGAGATATGTCCATTTAGTTGCATGTAGCAGTAATTCAATTTTCATTGTTGTATAATATCCCACTGTACAAAGAGACCACAATTTACCCAGTGAATTAAGTTGTTCTTGTACATGTCTTTTGGTGCATATATGTATACATTTATTTTGGATATTTTACTTGGGAGGGTAAAAGTGTATGTCTGATCAGCTTTAGAAGATATTCCAAAACAGTTTGCCAACGTGACTATACCAACTTACACTCACTCTGGCAATATATTGACAATATGTGCCATATTCTCAACAACTTGGTAGGATCAGTTTTTTGTTTGCTGATTGTTTTGTTTGCTTTTAGCCATCCTGGAGGGTGGGAAGTGGTATTTCATCATGCGTTTAATTTGCATTTCCCTGATGAATAATGATTGTGAACACGTTTTCTAATGCTTTTTGGACATTTCTTTTGTGAAGGGCCAGTGCAAATCTTTTGCCATTTGTTGTTGTTGTTGTGGTATTGTTTGTATTGTTCTTATTGATTTTAGAAGTTCTTTATATATTCCAGACAGAAGTCCTTTGTAAGATGTATGCATTGTGAATATTGCAAATATTTTCTCTCAGTCGGTAGCATGCCTTTCTATTTTTTCATCCTTTGATGAGAAGTTTCTCCAACTTACCAATTTTTTGTTTATGCTTAGTACTTTTTGTGTCCTGTTTAAAAAATCTTTACCTACTTCAATATTATAAATATCTCCTTCTATTTTATCTTCTAGAAGCTTTATTGTTTTTCCTTTCACACTTAGGTCTAGAATTCATTTGGAATGGGTTTTTTATGTGTGGTTTGAAATAGAGGTACAGGCTCAATTTTTCAGAGAGAGGGCCCATTCACCCAGCACCCTATGTTGAAAAGATTATCCTTTCCCCATTGCATTACAATGATATCTTTGTTGTAAATCAGGTGGTTAGAAGTGTGGGTTTGTTTCTGGGCTCTATTCACTGGGTGTCTATTTTTCTGTCTTTGCACCAACACCACTCTGTTTTAAATAATGTAGCTTTATAATATGTCTTGATATTTGGTACTATAAGTGCTCTAACTTTGTTCTTCCTCAAGATTGTCTTTGCCATGTTTAGCCGTTTGCACTTCTGCATGCATTTTAAAATCATCTCATAAATTTACACGTACATGCACATTTTGATTGGGATTACATTCTATAGATTAATTTTAGAAGAACTGACATTTTTACAACAGTGAGTCTTCCAATCCCTTAGCATATTAAAACCTTTTTCATTTATTTAGATCTTCTTTAATTTTTCTCAGTAATATTTTTTAGTTTTCTTTGTGTTCTTGCCAATATTTCTCTAGAATTATTTTTATGTGATTTTTAAGTGCTTTTATAAGAGTTATTTTTAAAAAGTCTTTTTTGTGACTAGCATTTAAATATAGAATTTTTTGTTGTACACATCCAAAACACATGTTAAATTCGCTTACTGGTTCTAAATTTATAGATTTTTTTGGATTTTTCTGTTCTGTTATCTACCAAAGTTGGCAGTTTTATTTTTCCTTTTCCAAATATTATGCCTTTTATTTCTTTTTCTTGCCTTATTGTATTGGCTAAAAAACTAATAAAATATATATTAGAAGTGGTGATAGGGAGAGCATCATTGTCTCATTCCTTAACTCAAGGGGAAAGCTTTCGATATTTCATCATTAGGTAACATCATTAGATAGATGTTAGCTATAGGATTTTCAGAGATAACATTTATTAAATTGAGGAAGATTCCTGCTATTTCAGTTCCTACAGTTGCATAGCAAATCGTCCCAAAACTTAGTGGCAAAGAACAGCCTTTACTATACTCACGGATTCTGTGAGGAAACGGTTGGAAAGGCTTGTCCCTGCTTCACAATGTCCAGGACCTCAGCTGGACGACTTGAAGTTGTGGAGATGGAATCAGCTGAAAGCTTGTTTACTCGCACGGCTGGTGGTTGATGCCAGCAGTTGGCCAGTAGCCTCTCTACCTGGGCCTCTCCATACAGTCTCTCCATATAGGCTAATTCAGGCTTTCTCACACCAGGGCAAGTGGGTCTGCAGGGCGAGTACCCCACAAGAGAGCCAGGTGGAGGCTGTATTACCTTCTGTGATCTAGCTTGAAAGTCATTCGGCACCACTTCCACTGCATCCTACCCAACAAGGTGGTCACAGAGTTCTGCAAGTTATGGAAGAACGTGTGGGAACAGAAATATAGCCGTAGCCAGTTTTGGAAAATACGGTATGCCACAATCTCTATTCCTAGTGTGCTGAGGGTTTTAATCATGAATTTAATTGAATGAATTTTAATCATGAATTTAATTTAATGAATCGTGATTTATCAAATGCTTTTTCCGTATCTATCAAGACAATTGTATATTGTATATTCTTTTTGCTATTATAGTGAATTACACTGATTGAATTTTAAGAATTAAACCAACCTTATATACCAGAACAAGCCCAACTTGTTGTGATGTATTATCTGTTTTATATATAACTCGTATTGATTTGCTAATACTTTGTTTAGAGCTTCTGAATCTACATTCATGAAGAGAGATTGACTTGCAGTTTTTCCTTCTTGTAGCCTTCTCAGATTGTTATCAAAGTTTTGCTAACCTTATAAATAACATAGAGAACCTTCCTCATTTCTATTTTTTGCCAAGAATTTGTGTGAAAATTGATTTTACTGCATCTTTAAATTTTTGGAAGAATTCACTGGTAAAGCCATCTTGGCCTAGAATATTCCTTGTAGAAAAGTATTTAATTATGTATCCTATTAATGTAATTAAAAGTAATTATGTATCTTATTAACTGTGTATCCTATTTAATTATGTATCCTATTAAGAATATAGTTATATATTCCTTTACTATGCTGTTAGTGGTTACCATAGCGATCGTGAGAGTATGTCTTACATTAGTATGCTTGCCACTCCTGACCAAGGCAAGAACCTCAGATCACTTAAACTCCATCCACTGCCATCCTGTCTTTTATCCTTTTGTTGTATTTTACTGCTATAAATATTCTACATACATCAATATATAATGGTTTTATGTTAACTAGCCACAATTTATTTAAATATTTCCACATATTTTCCCTTTCCAGTGCTCTTTATTCCTTCTTGTGTTACTGTGCTTCCATTTGTGAAAATTTCCCTTTTGCTTCGACAGCTTGCTTTAATATTTCTTTCAGGAAGGGTCTCCCGGCAAAAAATGTTTCAACTGTTTTGCCTGAAATGTCTTATTTCACTTCCATTGTTGAAGAATATTTTTACCAAGTAAATAATTCTTGGCTGGAAGTCATTTTCTTCCAGCGTGTTGAATACATCACTCTGTCCTCTGTCCACCATCAGTGCCTCTGCCAAAGTCAGTCGTCACCTGTGTCCGTGCTTCTTTGGAGGTGATGTGATTTGTCTCTCTGGCTATTTTAAAGGTTTTATTTTCATCTTTGATTTTCAGAAGCTTTATTATGATGTGAATCAGTGTAGTTTTCTTTATATTTATGCTATTTTGGGCTTGCAGAGAAGCTTGATGTTTTTGTCAATTTTGAAAAATTCTTGGCCAAGATTTCTTCAAATATTGCCTTTGCCATTTTTCTCTCTTTCCACTCTTTCTGTGACTTCCCATTATACATATTTTAGAACTTTTCATTGTGTCTCACATATCTCTTGAATTCTTTTCTGTATTTTTCGTCCTTTTTTTCTTCTCCCTAAAATTCAATCTGGGTATTTTCTATTGACCTCTCTTACAGTTTGCTAATTTTCTGTTCTGCTGTGTCCAATCTAGTGTTAAGCCTATCCATTGAATTATTAATTTCAGTTATTGTATTTTTCACTTCTAGAATTTCCATTTGATTCTTATTTCATAAATTCCCATTTTCTTAAGGAAATTCTTTATTTTTCATCTATTTTCTTGAACATATTCTTCATATAATTATTTTAAAGTTAGTATATGATAACTCCTGTACTAGATGTCAAGGTTTGGGAGTTTTTTTCTGTTGTTTTTTGTCTTGGCTTTGCATCATTTGACTCTGTTTCCTGTCATTCCTGGTAATATTTTATTGAATTTCAGAAGCTCTGGATAATGTTGTTCTTCAGAAAACTTTTGGGGTTTTTTGGCAGACAGATACCTTGATTCAATCAGAATTAGATGATTCAGGGTTTGTGAAGTCTCAGTGAAGGACTGGGTAGAACTGGCAGGAATCTGCAACTTGTCAAAAACTGGTGGGGCTGGGGGAAGAAGAGTAAGGGTTTTCCGGAGAGAAGGAGAAGTCAACCACTTGAGATTGGGGACCTCAGTGACAAAGAGGATAGTGCCATAAAGAGAGCTGCAAGGAAGATCAAAATTAGGAAAGAGTAAGAAGGGGTTTGATGACCACCAAGGTGGAATATGCCTGTCAAAAGATGCTGGGGGCTGAATAGACACAGAGATTTTATTTTTCTGAGAGAGGCTATGTTGAAATACAGGGCTAAAAATAAAAGCAAGAGAGGCCTTATCAAAGTATTAGGCTAATAAAAACTGATATCTGATGACCACCTGCAGCTTCCGTATTGGATATTACTGTTTACACCTCTAGTTCTTCTAAGTAACTGTCAAATTAGGGGCACCGGGTATTGAGAAGTCAGTTTGGCCCAAGATAGTGGCTGGTGATCACTGACTTGGATGATGACTTAGGTTGGCCCAACATATCCACAGATGTGAGATAGATCTGAAAATGCATCTTTTCATTATCTTGTTGACCAGGTGCCTGCTCTGTTACTCAGATTGCCAGTAACAGTGGCTTCCTTTAGGAAAGCTGCATAGCATCATCTTGACCCTCTCAGGCCTCTTTAGGACTGGCTACTTCCAAGACAGGTCAGTCTGTGCCATTAATAGTGAAGCAATTACTGTGGTTCGTTTTGTGGCAATGCAGTTTGAACTAGAGACTATTTGTTTAGAAGGATAGAAGAGAAAATTTGATATTCATGAACTTATATTGAGCTTATATGTCCAGTAAGCTGAAATTCCTTTAATCTGTGTCTCCATGACTCAGTTCCACCACAAAACGTACCTATCAGGTGCTCAGCATTGGTCTGGGTCAGCAGTTCTCAAAATTTTCATCTCAAGATTCCTTTACATGCTTAAAAATTTTTTGAGGATTCCAAAGAGTTTTGTTCATGTGAGTTATATCTATTGATTTTATCATATTATATATTAAACTGAGAAATTTTAAAAATATTTATCTGTTAATTTATTTACAAATAATAACAAATCCATTACATAACGTATTGGCATAAATAACCTAGTTGAATGAAAAACAACTATATTTATCAAAACTAAAATAAATTTAGTGAGAAGAGTGTTGTACATTTGTGCACATTTTTCTAATGTCTGGCTTAATAGAAGTCATGTAGCCTCTGGAAAACTCTACAATATACACTCATGAGAGAATGTGTGCAAAAAAGGCAAATGATGTCTTAGTATTATTATGAAAATAATTTTAACCTTGGAGACACCCTGGAAAGATATCAGGAATCCCCAGGGGTCCCTGAGCCACACTTTGAAAAGTGCTGGTCTATCTGATAGGCTTTAACCCCAGAAAGGATGAGCAGATTCTGAGCTCTGGTCTTAAACCAGACTCATCTTTTAAAATCATCCCCATAGCTTCTTAAACCATAGTTAACAGAGAATGTACCTGGACTCTTTCAAATGACAGAAATCTAAGAAAAATGAATTTAAGTGGAAAAGGAAGATTAATTGACTCATGTAACTAGAAAGTCTGAAATAGTAGGCCTGGGCTTCAGATTCTGCCCTATTATGAGGCAGAATTCCCTAGAATGAAAGTGTTTTCAGGGCTTGTTCACTGCCATATTTCCAGGGCCAACAGTAGCACTAACTACATAGTAAGTACTCAATATATAGTTTTCAATTAATTAAACAATAGATTAGTTGCTATTATCAGAACCCCTTCTCCATTCCTCAACTCTGCTTGCTTCTTGTTTTTTCTATTGTCAGTAAAACTGTCCTTATGGTGGCAAGGTGGCCCTGGAAACTCTGGTCAAGCCTGGCTCTTAATGCTTATGACCCTAGGGAAAAATATCATCCTTTCCTTCACACAGCATCATATTACTCTCCACACAGGAAAATGATTGCCCTTCTTGGGTCATGTGCCCACGCTGAATCAACTATTGTGTGTGAGGGAAATGTGTACTGCCAACATAGAAGGGGGGTGGGGTGAAATTATGAGCAGCCCCACTGGAAACAAGTGGTGATGTGTCAATTCCCAAAAAAGAAGGAATACTAATGACACATCACACAAAATTACAGATGTCCACTAAAAATATCATAATAACCTATTAACAAATGGCTTATCCGATCAAATATAAACACAACTTGTCAGATGTAAAATATTAATATGTGGTCTGGTCACTTCAATAATCCAATCAGAGAGCTGTCTGCCAGCCAAGTCAAAAATTGGGTGATTCATTTATGATTATTTGATTTAGTTTTAGTCAGTGAGCTTGGGAACAAACCCTTCAGCTATTTTCTACCTCATTTTCACCAAATATAAATCTTGTGGGAGAAATGCTGTCATATGGGACACCATTGAGAAACCATCAGCAATTGCTTGTTATTTACAAGAAAGAGTCTTAAACTCTCAAGCCCAAGCCCTTTGGTCCATCACAATGGTTCCATGGTTCCCATCCCAGCCTCTTAAGATCAAGGAATCCTTTTTAGTGACTCCCATGTTGAAGTTAATCATTAGTCATAAACTTTGATTGATTTAAAAATGATGCTTTAAAATAGATTTGTATCATGATAGCTTCCATACATGTTTGAAAATGATTTTACATATATTTTGAGGCATATTTATTTAATTTATCCTCCAGATCAAGCTTGGTGTAGGAGCGGCGGTGGTGGGAAGGTTTCCATGACTCTCTGGATATAGAGAAATAACAGATGGTGGGAACTAAGATATCAATGCAGAGGTTTGGGAGATTCTTTTCTGAGATCTGCACTAATGTTTTCATGGCTTTCTACATAAGAAGGAAGAAATCTGTTGATATGGTGTCCAGAAACCCTGGGACCATGAAAAGCTTCAGATTACTTGACTATTTTTTTATGATTCCATTTTAGTTCTACCTATGGATTATTAGCTCTTTCTTTTTTATATATTTTGGTAGATGTTCTGGGGTCTTAGTATTCATCTTAAATTCTCACAATCTACCTTCAAATAATATTACTGTATGTATAGTATAAGATCTTTAAATTAGCATGTTTCTGATCCCCACCCAGCCTTTGTGCTATCGTTGCCATACATTTTAATTCTACATATGTCATGAACTCCACAGGACATTGTCATTATTTTTTGCTTTAAACAGTCAGATCTTTTAAAGGGACTAAAAGTGGCTTTTATATTTACCTACGTAGTTGCCATTTCTGACACTCTTCATTCCTTTATGTAGATGCAGTTTTCCATCTGGTATCCTTTCCTTCCACCTGAAGAGCTTCCTTTTATATTTCTTATAGTGAAATTTTGTTCGTCTAAAAAACTCCTTATTTTTCTTCCCTTTTAGAAGCTGCTTTTATTGAATATAGAATTCTAAAGTTGACAATTTTTTTCTTTCACCACTTTAAAGATATTGCTGTATCATCTTCTGGCCTGTCTGACTTCTGACAATGAGTCTCCTGCCATTCTTATGTTTGCTATCCTGTGTATAGTTTATATTTTTTTCTCTGGATGCCTTAAAGATTTTCTATCACTAGTTTTAAGCATTTTGATTATGATCTTGATGTAATTTTTGTTATGTTTCTTCAAGTTGAAGTTTGTTGAGTATGTTGGATCTATTGAAAACATTGTTTTCAACACATTTGGAAATCTTTCTGCTATTATTTCTTCAAATAGTTATCCCCATTTCTGGAACTCTGGTTATACATATGTTACATTAGACTGATACTGTTGCAGAAGCTCTGTTAATTTTTTTCAGCCTTTTTTTTTCTGAGCTTCATTTTGGATAGTTTCCAGTGCTTTGTTTTCAAGTCTACTGATCTTTTCCTCTACAGGAAGATTTCTTAACCTTGTCACTATTAACATTTGGGGCTAGATAATTCTTTGTTGGGGGAGCTGACCTTTGAATTGTAGGATGTTTAGCAGCATCCTTGTCCTCTATCCACTAGATGCCAATAGGACTCTTCCCACATTTGTGACAATAAAAATCATGTTCAGACATTACCAAGTTTCCCCTGCTAAAAATTGCCCTCTGTTGAGAGCCACTGCCCTACACTGTCTAATCTGCTTTTAGTCTCATCCAGTATATCTTTCACCTCAGGAATTTCCATTTGGGTCTTGTTCAGTCTTTCATTTCTCCCCTGATGTGTTTATGTCTTTCTTTACATCGAGGTCAACAAATTATGCAGGCTACTGCTCTATCACTTGTTTTTATAAATAAAGTTTTATTTGAACACAACAATATCCATTGCCAATATAGTATCAAGACTGTTTTCATGCTACAACAAAATAGTCAAGTAGTTGATAACCTGAAAACCCTAAAATATTTACATGTTTATATTCTAGCTCTTTACAGAAAAGGTTTGTTGATCACTGCTTCATATCCTTAAGCGTATTTGTGAGGTCGATAATAGCTGTTTTCAGATCATTGTCTACTGATTCTGTTATTGCTGTTATTTCTGGCTCTCTTTCCATTGACTGATTTTTCTCTTGATTATGGGTCATATTTTCTTTTTCTTTGAATGCCTAGTAACTTTTGGTTGGATGCTAGACATTGTGATTTTACATTGTTGGGGATGGATTTTGCTGTATTCCCTTAAAAAGTATTGGGTTTTGTTCTGGCATGAAGTTAAGTATCTTGTAGATCAGTTTGATCTTTTTAAATACTGCTTTTAATTTTGCTATGTCAGGCTCAGAGTAGTCTTTTTTCTGGGACTAATTTAAGCCTACCATTATTAAAGTGTGACTCTTCTGAGAACTCTATTGAATGACCCATGAATTACTAGATCTATCAACTCTGTCTGGTTGGGACACAGATTAGTCACAGCCTTAGCCTTGGGAACTGTTCAGCCTATTGCTTTATGGTGCTGCTTTTCTTGTCTTGGGGTAGTTTTCCCTCATGCATGCATGAATTAGTGCTCAGCCAAAGACTCAAAAGAACTCCTCTGCATAATCTCTCTCTCTCTTCTTCTTCTTCTTTCCCTCTCTACCTCTCCTTCTCTCCCTCCTCCCTCTCTCCCCTCTTCCCCCCTCAACTTGGCATAGTCACAGTGCTCTATGTGGTTTTACTCTCTGCATTGCAGCCTGGAAACTGCTTCAAGGAAATAATCTGGAAAAATTATAAGGATCACCTCATTTGTTTGCCTTCTCTCAAGGATCGCAGTCTTTTGCTGCTGTTGATCAATAGCTGAAACCCATCGTTTTATATAGATTTCCAGCTTCCTAGTTATTTATAACATGAAAGCAATTCCAGTAGTAGTTAATCTTCATGAGCCAAAAGTAGAAGTCTTTGAGGAGCTCTGAATAAACTAAGGCAACAGCAGACTTTCACATTAAAACCTTTTTTTTCAATAAGAAAAATATCATACATACTATTGTGGATCTCTGAACAACAGTCATCATTTTCTGTGGTACTTGAAATGAATGGAATATTGGAATGCTTCTTCTTGCTGCAAGAGTCAATCTAAACCAAGGTAGCACATCGGTACTAATGTCCTTGAATATTTCACATGTATAAGAGAAGTGGGCATCTAAATAATACTGTAAAAATCCATCTAAAATCTAAAAGAAGCAAATAAAATGATCATTCATTGCATGTTTTTGGCTTATGGTTAGCATGTTAGTTTTAAGTCAGATTTATGGTGTAGATTTTTATGTTTATATGTTATATGACTACTTTGATTATACAATAAGCCCAAATGTGTTATAATATTTTCAATATATTTATTCCCATTTTATAGGACTTGGATCATCATTTTATTATTTCAAATGATGTTACATTTTGCTCTTGTGCCTTGTTATTGGCTATATTTGTAATTAATTGGATCTTAAGTCTTTGGTTAGGAGCACAACCCTTTTTATGACATAATTCCTATGGGGAAAATAGAAAAATTTTATAATGATTTGCTTTATGACACTGTTTTCAAGGACATATTATAGTGAAAAGTAGCCATTGCTTTAAAAAGACTTTAATTTAACTCTTGCATTGCTTCTCAAATTGGTACAGGCATACCTCAGAGGTATTGCAGGTTTGATTCCAGACCATCACAATAAATATCACAATAAAGTGAATCACACAAATTTTTTGGTTTCCAAGTGCATATAAAAGTTGTGTTTACACTATACTGTAGTCTATTCGGTGTGTAACAGCATTATGTCTTAAGAAAACAACATACATGCCTTAATTTTAAAATACTTTATTGCTAAAAATGCTAATGATCATCTAAGCCTTCAGTGGGTCATAATCTTTTTGCTTAAGGAGGCTCTTGCCTTGACGTTTATGCTTCTGACTGATTAGGGTGGTGGCTGCTGAAGGGTAGGGTGGCTGTGGCAATATCTTAAGATAAGACAACAACGTTTGCTGCATCAATTAACTCTTCCTTTCACAAAAGATTTCTCTGTAACATGAGATCTGTGTGATAGCATTTTACCCACAGTAGAACTTCTTTCAAAATTAGAGTCAATCCTATCAAACCCTGCTGCTGCTTTATGAACTAAGTTTATGTATTAATAATATTCTAAGTCCTTTGTTATTTCCACAATGAAGACGCAACGTTCACAGCATCTTCACCAGGAGTAGATTTCATCCCAAGAAACCACTTTCTTGGCTCACCCACAAGAAACAACTCCTTATCTGTTCCAGTTTGATCATGAAGTTGAAGCAATTCAGCCACATCTTCAGGCTCCATTTCTAACACTAGTTCTCTTGCCATTTCTACCCTATATGCAGTTACTTCATCCACTGAAGTCTTAAACCTCTCAAAGTCATCCAGGAGGGCTGGAATCAATTTCTTCTAAACTTTCATTGGTGTTAAAATTTTGACCTCCTCTCATGAATCACAGAGTTCTTAATGGCATCTAGAATGGTGAATATTTTCCAGAATATTTTCAATTTACTTCACCGAGATTTATCAGAGGAATCACTATCTATGGTGGCTATACCCTTAGAAAAATGTATGTCTTCTTTTAAATTTCAAAGTATTATGAGGGTACGAATGTTTGGGGTACATGGATCACTTTTGTAATGCTCAAATCAGGGTTAAAAAAGTGCCCATCACGCATATAGTGTTCATTGTACCCATTAGGTAGGTTTTCACCCATCCCCTCCTTCCCCCTTTCCCCTGCTTGATTTCCTTTGCCATTTACTTCCCTCTATGCACATGTGTGCTCATCAGTTAGTTCCAGTTTAAATAGTGAGTACATGTGGTGTTTGTTATTCCATTCTTTAGATACTTCACTTAAGATAATGGTCTCCAGTTCCATCCATATTGTTGCAAACAGCATTAAACCATCCTTCTTCATGGCTAAGTAGTAATAAATCTCCATGGTATACATATACCACATTTTGTTAATCCATTCATGAATTGATGGGCATATGGGGTGATTCAAATGTTTATTGCAACACAATTCACAAAATGTATTTCTTAAATAATAAGACTTGAAAGTTAAAATTGCTTCTTGATCCATGGGCTGAAGAATGGTTGTTGTGTTATCAGGCATGAAAACAACATTCATCTCCTGTATATCTTCATCAGAGCTCTTGGGTGATCAGGAATGTTGTCAGGGAGCAGGGATATTTTGAAAGGATTTATTTTTCTGAGCAGTAGGTCTCGACATTGAGCTTAAAATATTCAATAAATCATACTGTAGAAAAATGTGGCAGTGTAGGCAGATCCAGACCTTGTTGTTGCATTTATAGAGCACAGGCCATAATTCTTAAGGGCCTTAGGATTTTCAGAAAGGTAAATGAGCACTGAGTTCAGCTGAACCAGCTGCATTGGCACCTAACAAGACTCAGCTGTGCTTTGGAGCTTTGAAGCCAGGCATTAACTTCTCTTCTGTAGCTATGGAAGTCCTAGATGGAATCTTCTTCCAATAGAAGGCTATTTCATCTACATTAAAAATCTGTTGTAACCATCTTCATCAATTATCTCAGCTAGATCTTCTGGAATACTTGCTGCAGCTTCTACATCAACACTCGATGTTTTTCCTTAGCACTTTTATGTTATGGAGATGGCTTCTTTCCTTAAAACTCATGAACCAACCTCTGTTAGCTTCCAACTTTCCTTTATCTTTTTATTTAAGCATATTATGGGGGTACAAATGTTTAGGTTCTGTATGTTGCTCTGCCCCCACCGAGTCAGAGCTTCAAGCGTGTCCATCCCCGAGATGGTGCACATTGCACTGTTTTGTATGTATATAACCATCCCTTCCTACCCCCTCCCATCTGCCTGACACCCAATAAATGTTTTTCCTATATGTGCACTTAGGTGTTGATCAGTGAAACCAATATTCTGGTGAGTACATGTGGTCCTTATTTTTCCATTCTTGGGATACTTCACTTAGTAGAATCAGTTCCAGCTCTATCCAGGAAAGTACAAGAGGTGCTATATCACCATTGTTTCTTATAGCTGAATAGTACTCCATGGTATATATATACCACATTTTATTAATCCATTCATGTATTGATGGTCACTTGGGTTGTTTCCACATCTTTGCAATTGTGAATTGTGCTGCTATAAACATTCGAGTGCAGATATCTTTTTTATAGAGTGTCTTTTGTTCTTTTGGGTAGATGCCCAGTAATGGGATTGCTGGACCAAATGGTAGATTTACTTGTATCTCTTTGAGGTATCTCCATATTGCTTTCCACAGAGGTTGAACTAGTTTGCAGTCCCAACAGCAGTGTATGAGTGTTCCTCTCTATCCGCATCCATGCCAACATTTATTGTGTTGGGACTTTTAGATAAAAGCCATTCTCACTGGAGATAAGTGATATCTCATTGTGGTTTTGATTTGCATTTCCCTGATGATTAGAGATGTTGAGCATTTCTTCATATGTTTGTGGGCCATTATTCTTTCTTCTTTTGAAAAGTTTCTGTTCATATCCTTTTCCAACTTTTTGGTAGGGTTGTTTGGTTTTTCTTGCTGATTTTCCTGAGTTATAAGCAGATTCTAGTTATCAGCCCTTCACAGGTGTAGCATTTGAAAATTTTATCCCATTCTGTAGGTTGTCTGTTTGCTATTGTGACAGTTTCTTTGGCTGTGCAGAAGCTTTTTAATTTGATCAGGTCCCATTTATTTGTTTTTGTTGATTCTGTGATTGCCTTTGGGGTCTTTTTCATAAATTATTTGCCTAGGCCAATGTCTGTAAGAGTTTTTCCAATGTTTTCCTCTAGAATTCTAATAGTTTCATACCTCAGGTTTAAGTCTGTTACCCAGCATGAGTTGATTTTTGTGAGAGGTGAAAGGTGTGGATCCTGTTTCAATCTTCTATATGTGGCTATCCAGTTTTCCCAACACCATTTATTGAATAAGGATTCTTTTCCCCAGTGTATGTTTTTGTCAAAGATTAGATGGCTATATGAGGATGGTTTTATATCTGGGTTCTCTGTTCTATTCCACTGGTCAATGTCCCTGTTCTTGTGCCAGTCACAAACAATTTTAATTACTATAGCTTTGTAGTATAGTTTGAAGTCTGGTAAATTGATACCTCCCATTTTGTTTTTATTGCCTAGGATTGCTTTTGCTATACGGGGTCTTCTCTGGTTGCATATGAAGCATGAAATTATTTTTTCTATGTCTGTTAAAAATGATGTTGGTATTTTAATAGGTATTGCATTGAATCTGTAGATCACTTTAGGCAGTATAGACATTTTAACAATGTTGATTCTGCTGACCCGCGAGCACGGTATGGTTTTCCACCTGTTCACGTCCTCTGCTATTTCCTTTCTCAGTGTTTCATAGTTCTGTCTGTAGAGGTCTTTTACCTTCTTAGTTGAATATATTCCTAGGTACTTTATTTTCTTTGTTGCTATTGTGAAGGGAATTGAGACTTTGATTTGGTTCTCAGTTTGACTGTTATTGGCATATATGAATGCCTCTGATTTGTGTGTATTGATTTTGTATCCTGAGGCTTTACTGAATTCATTTATCAATTCAAAGAATCTCTTGGTTGAATCCTAGAGGTTTTATAGATATAATATCATATCATCAGCAAAGAGTGAGAGTTTGATCTCTTCTGCCCCTGTTTGCACACCCTTAATTTTGCTTTCTTGCCGAATTGCTATAGCAAGGACTTCCAGAACTATGTTGAATAGAAGTGGAGATAGTGGGCAACTTTGCCTGGTTCCAGTTCTAAGTGGGAATGCTTTCAATATTTCCCCATTCAGTATGATGTTGGCCCAACTTTTCTTCTGTAGCTTCATCACCTCTCTCAGCCTTCCTAGAATTGAAGAGAGTTAGGGCCTTGCTCTGGATTAGGTTTTGGCTCAAGGGAATGTTGTGGCTGGTTTGATCATCTATTTAGATAACTAAAACTTTCTCCATATCAGAAATAAGGCTGTTTCACTTTCTTAACATTTCTGTGTTCACTGAAGTAGTACTTTTAATTTTCTTTGAGAACTTTTCCTTTGCATTTACAACTTGGCAAACTATTTGGCACAAAAGGCCCAGCTTTCAGCCTATCTTGGCTTTCAATGTGCCTTCCTTATAAATCTTAATCATTTTGAGCTTTTGATTTAAAGGGAGGGATGTGTTACTTTTCCTCTTACTTAAATGCTTACAGGTCTTTGTAGGTATTAATTGGCCTAATTTCAGTATTGTTGTGTCTCAGGGAAAGGGAGGCACAAGGGAGTGGGGAGAAAAAGAGAAAGAGATATAGATAGATGATAGGTAGGTAGATAGATAGATAGATAGATAGATAGATAGATAGATAGATAGATATGAGGGAACAGCCAGTCACTGAAGCAGTGAGAACACACACAACATTTATGATTAAGTTCACCATTTTATGTGGGTGCAATTCATGGTGAAATGAATTACGATAGTGACATACAAAGATCCATGATCACAGATCACCATTACAGATTTTACAATAATGAGAAAGTTTGAAATATTATGAGAATTATCAAAATGTGACACAGAGAAAAGAACTGAGCACATGCTATTGGACAAATGGTACCCATAGACTTGCTCTATGCAGAGTTGTCACACATCCTCCATTCGTAAAAAGCACAATAGCTGCAAAGTGCGATAAAGCAAGGTGCAATAAAACAAGGTATGCCTGTATGTGTATAAGTCTGATCTCTGCAACTGGGTAACAAATGTGCTGAGAATAATAATCAAGAATTGCATTCTCTGTATCTACAATGCCTTCCACATAAGAAGAAAGGAACATGGCATAATGCTGTTTTATTTCAAACTATTTTTTTGGTCATCAAAACTCTTTCTTTAAATTATGTCCTACAAGAAAGCCCAATTTACAAAACAGAAGAACAAGAATTCTTTGGATTGAAGTGAGATAAGGCACCCAGACCCCCACGTGCTAGTTCCTTCCACTCCTATTGCAAGGCAGTCACTAAAATCCCTTCCCTGTGGAGTGAGGCTCCCTGGTGGATGTTTCAGGATTTGGAGTCACTCAGTCAATCTGAGTTTAAATCAGGGACCCACTATTTACTTGCTGAGAGATTTTGAACAAGTCACTTAACTTCTCTGAGGCGGTTTTCTACAAAACAAGGATTTTAACAATTATAATGTTTCTATATCAGTTAGGAATGCTTTAAGCTGAAGGTAACAGAGAAAATCCAATTTATAGTGACCTAAACAAACAGAGATTCTTACTAAAAACAAGTTCAGAGGTATGCAGTCCCTGATTTTTTTTTTCTAAAGTTCAATGATATTGTTGGAGACCTCAGCTCTTTTTATATCTCTGTTCTACCATATTTAGCATGTTGGCTTTCGTTCTTATGGTTGTTGCTTTAAAATCACAAGATGGCTATTCATTTATAAGTTCTAGAAAGAAAAAGGAGCCAAAGTCTCTACTTCTGGAATTTGTTTGATTTTTTAATTCAGGCAGGGAAATCCTCCCCCAGCACAGTTCTTTTTGTATCTCATTAGCTAGAACATGCTCATCCTTAGCCAGTCAATGGCCAAAAGTAATGAGTTTGGAATAATCAAAAATCTTCCCCTGAGGATGGGCTACGGACTCAATGCTCCCAAGTTTTAAGGAATCACCAGTCAACCCCTGAACAAATCAGGTCCTGTTGGCAGGAGACAAGGAGCAGGAGAGGGGTGTCCACTGGTGTCTGCCACACCTGCACCATACCTGCCTGATGAAATCTAGATGGCTGCTACGTGCTTCAAATCTGGGTATTGGTGAAAGGGATTTTCAAACTGAAAAAGCATCATAGAAATGAGATTCTTCATTATGTTAACCTCTCAGTAAATGTTTAAGGAGTGAATGAAGGGTAACCTTAAATTTACTAAGTCAGTGATTATCAAAGTATAATCCCATGATACCTATGTTAGATAGCATCAGAAGGACCAATCATTTCAAATATAAATTCAGACCTACTAAAGGTGAACCTACCTCTAGGTGAGTCCCAGGAACTTACATTTTGAAACATTTCACAAGTGATTCTTATGCCCATTAAAATTAAAAAACAGGGCCCTGCATGACCAGGGACAACCCAGTGAGGCAGAACGAGGTGTTCTTGGGCAGATGTGTGCCTACAGTGGGTATTTGGGAGCATGAGAAAGGGGAATGCCAAACAAGAGGAGACTGCAAGCCAGCAACTGTACCTTCTATTTTGCAAAACCCCTCACACAGTTTAAGCACTCAATAATGGTGGCAACTTTTATTATTGTTGACAATTTTCTTCAGCACCAGGAGACTTCGATCTTAATGGAGGCTTCTGCTATGGTTCAGTTGTTCAGTCACTCTCTGTGAAATGAAGCCACTATCATCCAGGTCTGCTTACAGTAGACACCATCAAAGTCTCCTAATTCAATCCACAGGGAACAATAGGAAATTTCCAATGCATTCTATAGGTCAATAAGAAATTTTAAGCCTCAGGATTGTGTTGAAGGCATCTGCAAGATTGACGCAGTATCTATACAGGATAAAGAGTCCCTCAGAAGAATGGCAAGAAATTCAAGGTGCAATGATTAGTGGCATCTCCTTATCCTAGAGTATTGGAAAGTGCAGGTGATCAATTACTACGAACTCTTAATAAAATGCTTAAGAGTTCTATGTAATGTAACAACATAGCATGTAAACTAAGTGACTGGGTATGATTGAGCACATGTTTCCCTGGTTGATTTTGAAACAAATTGATCGAGTTAGTGATGATCATTCCAGGCTGTGTGTCCGAAGTTACATAACTGGACAAATGTAAATAAATAAATAAATAAACAAACAAATGAAATGATTGACAAATGTAAATAAATATATACCCACAAACATGTAAGATTCATATATGTGTGTGTGTACACATTGTAAAAACACTGTGCAAGCCACGTGGTCAACATGATTATAGGTTTAAAAAGTAGATTGCAAATCTCCATTTGTCATCCTTTGCTGCTTTTTTCTTATAAGCTAAGCATACCACTAGTCTTGCATAAAGGCTGTTGGTGAGGGTAGCATCTGAGACCTTCCTAAACTTCCTAAAGTGTTGATAGTACCTTCAAGATGCTGAAGGTAAGGGATAGGCAGGGGGAAGTGTGTGAAGGGTTTATTTTTATTACCTCGGACAAGGTATCTAACATTTCTAAACTTCATTTTCCTCATCCATGATATGGGAATAATTATACCAAAATCAAAGGATTATTGTGGAGAGTGAATAAAATAATGTATATAAAGCACCTAGTACAATCTCTGACATAGTACAGTGTGCTCTTGATAAATGATTGTTATTTTACTTTTATTTTTCTTTAAGCCTCAATGTGATAGGTTTGAAGATGTGATTTGAGCCCAAGAGCCCTGATTCGTTGTGTGTGAAGGCACCATCTGAGAAGGAGTAAAGCAGTCAGGAAGACACTGAGTCACAACCAGACCTAGGCAGCTGTGCAGTAGGGCTCAGGGCCTGGCCAGGCCTCCTGCAGACTGAACCCCGTCCGTACACAGAGGCCACAGATGCACTGACAGTTGAATTTGGAAGAACCCTTAGAGAAACATTCTTTGGCATCATTCCCTGAAAGCTCATTGCCCAGCAACAGCAGAACCCCCCACCACTCCTGCCCCAGGGACAGACCCTCTGGTTTATGTCTTCTTCCTGTTTCTAAAGGTCCCCTGAGCATAGGTGGGCAGGTGGTGACTCCCTATCAGATACCATTCAGCCAGGTGGGTGAGATTCCAGGTTTAACGCTTGCATCGAGCTAGTGCTGAAATGTTTGTGGGTTTAGTGGCCTATGCAGATGAGGAAGGACGCTTCTTACACTTTCAAACCCAGACAGGTATTTCCTCTTCCTGTTCTGTCTTAAACTCAAGGGAAATTTACAATGCTGCCTTTCTGCTTTCAGTTTGCTTCAAGAACCTGATTGTTTTAATGCAAATGATGAAGAAAGCAGAGTCTCAGACTGACCTGACATTAATTTCTTCCTCCTTCGAGTGTGGTGATCTTGGAGTAGAAATGTTATTCTGCCCCATCTCCATGTGTGTGGCCCCTTTTCAGTTATACTCCCATGACTGAGAAGGCAAGGACAGACTCTGTGTGAACTGTGTATTTTGTATAGAGAAGGAAACCAATATATGATGGGCATTATTCTGAATATTTTGCATATGACATCTAATTTAATCCTCAAAATAACCTACAAGCTAGATGGTAATATTCCCATTTTTTGATTGTGGAAAAATATGCATAACATAAAATTTACCATTTTAACCATTTCAAGTGTACAGTTCAGGGGCATTAAGTACATTCACATTGTTGTACAACTGTCACAGCCTCCAGCTCCAGAACATTTTCATCTTGCAAAACTAGAACCGTACCAGCTGAGCAATAAGCCTCATTCCTCCTCCCTCCGGCCCCTGGAAACCACCATCCTACTTTCCGTCTCTATGAATTTAACCACTCTGGGTATCTCACATAAGTGGAATCATATAGTATTTGTCTTTTTGTGACTCGCTTATTTTACTTAGCATCATTTGCATAATGTCTTCAGGGTTCATCCATGCGGGAGCATGTGTCAGAATTTCCTTTTTAAGGCTGAATAATATTACCTCATATATTTTGTTTAATCATTCATCATTCATCTGTCAGTGGACACTTGGGTCGTTTCCACCCTCTGGCAGCTATGAGCATGAGTATACAAAGATTTGTTTGAGCCCCTGCTTTCAGTTCTCTTGAGTATATCCCCAGGAGTGGAACTGCTGGACCACATGGTAATTCCGTGTTTAACTTTTTGAGGAATTGCCAAACTGTTTTCCACAGTTGCTGCATCATTTTACATTCCCACCAGCAATGCACAAGGGTTCCAATTTCCCCACAACCTCACCAACACTTGTTATTTTCTGGGCATTGCTGTTGTTGGATAACAGGCATCCTAATGGGTGTATAATGGTATTCTCATTTTATAGGTGAGGAAACTGGGATTCGGAAATGGGAAGTAACTTATTCAACATCAGCTGTCAATAAGCAACGGAGGCTCGGTGTTGATCAAGAGCTCTTGGGCCTCAGACTTACTACCGTGCTCCTTGCACCGGCACCATGCTGGGAAGGCAGGGCCTCGGGAACATCACCAGGGAGAGAGTGTGTTTAAGAGAAGAGCCTGGCTGAGTCAGTTGTCTTGTCCAAGAGCCACCCAAATATAGACAGGCAGTGTCTGCAACATAATCGCCTGGTCAAGAGCACAGCTCGGAACCGCAGTTTCTACAGCTATAAATAGAGGCTTTTCAGTTCCCATTTCTCCTACTTCTCTTAGTCCATCAGGTAGTTTTTGACCTTTTCTTTCTCGCATCCAGGCTCAGACTCCCCCTGGGGATATTACGCTTGTTCCCTTCTGCAGCCAATCAGATCCTTTTGATTACAGAGCTAACAAAACAATTATTGGAAAACTGAGAGTGAGAAAGAGACAGAAATAGAAGCAGTGAGAGAAGAGAAAGAAACAGAGAGAATTATGAGATTCATGTAATTAGCATGGCCCTGCATTTTAGCCAGAAAAAACGACTTCCACATCCATCCGTGGCACATAGGATGCTTGGAGTCTCCCAATAGGAGGCCAGTCTTGAGGCCCCACCTTGCCACTCTTTTGGAATAGGAGAGGGAATTTCATATCTTTGACAGATGACACAGCAAAGGCTCAGAAAGGGCAAATGGCTTGATTGATCCCACAGCTGAAATATATTAATAATAATATGAGACAAGACAGGATCCCAGTCTGCTGACCATGCCTCCGGGCTCTCCCCACACCGTTCCCACCAGCCTCCTCTGCAGCACCTTGCGAACCAGACCAGGTCTGTGACCCTTCCTCTGAAAGTCTGTCTCTCTCACCTGCAAATGTCTATTACTGGCAACATGAAAAACAGGGCAAAGAAGTGTAGAGTGAGATTAGACGATGTCTTAGATGACCCTTTTCAAGAGCTTGGGATGAGCGCTGGGTTTGAGTTTCTGGCTTCATGACTTTACTGCTGTGTAAATTAGGACCAGTGATTTTTTTCTCTCTGAGCTTGTTTCCTCAGCTGTGAAGCAGCTATATTAACCTAACCTCATAGGATTTATTATTGCAAACAGCTAAGGAGTATGTAACTAGGTACAAATCACATGGTTAGCAGTTGATACATGGAATTAAAATAATATTCATCAATGAAGTTTTATTCTTTTTACCAGGAAGACACCCCCAAATTTTGAGCCCTTCTTGTGTCCCTAGATGTGGAGGACAGCATAGCGTAGACAGTTAGCCCTTCGCATCTGTGGATCAACCAACCAAGAATTGAAAATATTCTAAAAATAAATGAATGAATAACAATGTAACAATAAAAATAATACAAATAAAAATACAGTATAACAACTATTTACATAGCATTTATATGTATTAGATATAAGTAATCTATAGATGATTTAAAGTATATGGGAAGATATGTATAGGTTTTATGCAAATACTATGCCATTTCATGAAAAACTTGAGCATCCTAGAATTTTGGTATCCATGGGGGGTTCTGGAACCAATCTTCTACAGATACCAAGGGATGAGTGTAATTTTATGTATCCTGCAGGTGAAAATAAATTCAGTTCTATAGGTCATCCCAGGATGGATCATATTTTACTGAACTAATCTTGCTCCAATTTTTAGCCATCTACAGAAACTCACTTATGCCAGCCTTCACGATCCAGGCCTTAGACTGGGACAGTTCCATTTACCAGCCAAAGCTATTAAGCTGCCCACCAAAAGCTGAGGAATTCTCTTGGGAGGGCAATGCATGTGTTAATCCAACCGTTGCATATTATCCAAGTTATTAATGACTGCTTTAATTAAAACAAATTTAAATATCTAGAAGGTGTCATGGGTGCAAACAGCTGGGGTTGTGGGGACACAAGATAAATAACCCCAGTCCCTGCCTTAGTGAGATCCCTGCCTTTGTGTGTCTAAGGCATGTGCCTGCCAGATGCTGTGGGTGAGCCTTTTCTGCGAGGGCCTTGCCAAGCCTGTTGTGTTCCACATCTTCTTCTTCAAGGGACACCTCACGTCATCCCAAAGCTGCACAGTCTGCTTTCCACACTTCTTCTATCTCTTCTTCCCTCCTTCCTTCCCTTCCACTTTTTCTTCCTCTTTCCCTCTATCAGTTTCTCTTTTCCTTTATTTCATCCTTCATTCTCCATCTTCCTCTCACTCACAAATAATTATTTAGTATCTACTGGGTAGTAGACGCTGTTCCAGAACAAGACAGGTAAGACCCTGCTCTCAAGAAGCTTATATTAAAAAAAAAAACTTTTTATTTTGAGATAATTTGAGACTTAAATAAAAGTTGCAAGCAAGAGTACAGAGGGTTCCTGGAAACCCATCACCTAATTCCCCTCAGGCCAGCGTCTTATCTAACCCTAGCATATTGACTAAAGACAGGAAATGAACATCAATACCATTCTCTTAACTGTTCTACAGATCTTATTAGATTTTTGCCAGTTTTCCTACTCCTTTTTCTGGTTCAGGGGCCAGTCCAGTTCTCTGTATTGCGATTAATTATCATGTCTACTTACTTTCTTCCCATCTATGAGAGTTCTTCAATCTTTGTATCTTTCATGACCTTGACACTTTTGAATAGAATCAGCCAGGTATTTCATAGAATGTCACTCAGTTTGGGTTTGTCTCACATTTTAGCCTGATTAGCCTGAGTTCTACATGATTGGGAGGAAACTGCAGAAGTGACACATCCTTCTCAGTGCATCATATCAAGGGGATATCTGATGTCAAAATGTCTTATTACTGGTGATGTTAATCCTGGTACACTTGGTGAAGTGAACATTTAGTGAGGTGGCACCTGATGGCTTTTCCTTCTATAATAAAGATACTATTTCCCCCACTATAATTAATTAGTATCTTGGGGGGAAACACTTTGAGACTATGCACTATGCAAATACCCTGCTTCTCATCATGCTTTTCCTACCCATTTGATTATGCTTTGTTTTTTGAGCACTTCCTTACTCAGAAGCTTACCTTTTATTAGGGGGAGTCAGATGATGAAGAAGTAATGAAATAAATAATAATTTTGGATAGTGAAAGTGTTATAAAGAAAATGTAGGAGGGTAGAGTGAAAAGAGGGAGCTGTACTTTAAATGGCACAACAGGAAGTCCTCTATAAGGAGGTGACATTTGATCAGAGACCTGAACGACAAAAAAAACCAGCTTGAGTGAGACCTGAGAGGAAAGCACCCAGGCCAAGCACATAAGAGCAAAAGCCCTGGCACCAGAATAAGCCATGCCTGTGGGGAAAAGGAACTCAGCCAGGCATGGCTGGAGTGCAGTGAATAAGGGGACAAGTGGCAGGAGACAAGAAGGCAGAAGGGGGGAGGAAGAGATCAGGAGAACTCTGTAGGTGGGGCAGAGAGTGGGGAAGTTTTCTAAGTGCAGTGCAACTTCCTTCATTAAATACGTTCTTCCTCTGTGCTGTCCCATAGAGTAATCACTAGCCATGTAAACTACTTAAATTTAAATTTTGATTGATTGAAATCAAATAAAATTTTAAAAATTCAGTTGCTCACATGCACTAGCCACCCTTTTAAGTGCCCAGTAGTCACTCTCGAGGCTAGTGACTGCCCTACTGGATGACACAGCTGTAGAATAAATCCATCATGGCAGGAACTTCCATTGGACATCGCTGCTGCATGTATCTGCTGGAGGCCATTGTGTTGGTTGATTGAATTATAGCCCTTGTTCTCCAGGAACTTCAATGTTAAAAGACAAATATGCAAATAAACACAATACCAGACAGCATGTATTAAGAATCATGGACACAGTGCAGAAAAATTGCTGTAGGGTTTGGACGAAGCACTGACAACTGGGACATCCAAAGAGCCTTTATGGAGATGTAGCACTTATGCGTCTAAAGGATACTAAGAGTCTTTTGGGTTGAGATGAGGAAGTTATGCCTGATGAAAGTTTGGCAGGAGCTGAGGGTTTGGAGAGAGCAAGTGCAAGGTGAGGATAGTAAGTAGTGTAGGTTGGCTGCCGTTTGGTGTGTGTGTGTAGGAGAATGTGAGAGGCAGATTAGGAGGAAGGAGGGCAATAGAGCGTGAAGGGCCTTGGAACCAAGCGAAAGAGTTTTATCTTCATCCCATAGGCAGTGGGGGAGCTGTGATGGCTTTTACCAAAGGAGTAACATTATCAGAGTTGTGCTTCAGAAAGATTGGTCACTCTGCAGCACAGGAGGTGGGCTGTGGTTAGGGCAACAGACCGCAGGGAGAGGGTGGGAAATCTCTTTGCAATAGAACAGGCATGAGGTCATTCCTATTCCAGGGTATGTTTTCCTGAAACTGAAAAGCATTCCCAAGCACATGAAAACAGGCTGCTGGAAATATAACATTCAGAAATAAACCTTGAGATTAGAAAATATGCCACTTACTCTTTATAGCAAGCAAACAGACCCACAAGATGTGATTAAGCTATGTGATAAACAAAATTTTCTGTGCATGCTTATTCACCCAAATCCCAGTTTTTTATAAACTTTAACACAATAAAATCACCTTGGCCAGCTTATTACAAGGCAGAAGCCCAGGCCCTACCCCCAGAGACTCTGAATTAATATGTCAGGGACAGAGCCTGGGCATCTGCATTTTACCAAGAAGGCACCATGATCAGGCCGTCAGTGATGTGAGGACAGGAGCCTGAGAAATAGCAGGACCCTTTTCCTTTTAAGCTTTCTATCCTCAATGCAACACATTCCCCTTCTCATTATTTATAGGCTGTCACCCTGCAAATATAAAAAAAATTGTTCCTCTCCCATTATGCCTTTTTCTCCCCATGAATTAGTAGACTTAAAAGAACTGTAACATATTTTTTCCATTTACTTTTTAAAATTTTGTCCACTTAAAATAGGCTTAAAGAATTATCCCTTTGTTTTCTCTTTTTCTGCCAAGTGCTGATTTTCAGAGCTTCACCTGTCTACCCTTTGCCCACTTGTCTCTTACGTTGGCGTCCAGTTCGCTTTGCCCAGTCTACCCTGCACAACCAAGCACTCTGAGGACAAGGCTCTGGCTGGACTCACTTCCCTGAACCCTGAAGGGTCAGCCCCATGCCCTGGAATTACCCCAGTCAACACAGCTCCAGCCCAACTGGGACCACAAGTGTTCCTATAACCCTCCGAATTGGAGTCATTACCAAAGGCATTTCCCAGATGAGGGCACTGAGTCTCAGAGGGTTTAAGTGGCATCTTCAAAAGCACACAGTAAATATCTGAGTGGTTTTGAACCTAGAACTCTGAGCCCATGTGTTTTGTTCTTCACCTCACGGGCCTCAGAGAAGGTAGATGAAGGAAGGTTTGGGGGTGTTGATATTCTTTCCCTGGGGTCACAGAAGCCCTGAAAGGTGACAGTATAACCCCTCTGCCTTTTGGGTTTTACTTGCTGCCATCCACTACCCATGCTGGCACTTTCTCTTCCTGTGTCTCCAGTGCTACATGCCCAGGTGTGATCGGCATGGACAGGCAGCCATTCCATCAGCCCATCTTCAAGACCAGCGTTCCCAATTCACAGGTACCTAGGGAGTCCAGAGAGTGATAATTACAGACCTTTCCTCTAATTCCACACAAGTAAGGAGCTTTCACAGTTTAACACAGCCCCATCTTCCAAATATGTCACATTTCAGACAAAATACTCCAGCCTCAAGATTTCTTTTGGTGATCCATGCCTCTGCATGACAGATGGGGGCTCTTAGATGAGAGCCCCTTCTGCACAGGCAGTTCCTGGAAGGAAGTGACTAGGGAGGGAACTGACTGACATCCAAGAGCCCTCAGCTCCTGCAGCCAGAGCCTTGGGGCCTTGGCCCCTCCCAAGGACTGTCCTGCACCAGGTAAAGCAAGATGGGTCTGGACTGTGAGTGGAAATACACTGAACAGTTGTGTCTGTGAGAGCCCACATTAATGGAGACCCCAACACAGGAGCTGGGCAGACACCAACACGCAAACCTCCTAATGATGAATATGCCAAGCAGCTGAAAAAAAGATAGGAAATATGCAGCCCTCAAGGTCCAAGACAAATGCCACCACCTTGGGAGGCCTCCTCTGCTCCCACCCACGCACCCACACAGTAGACAATAAATATGCGTTACTATAGACCCCAGATGACATGGCTTAGGCCTCCACTCACCACAGGCAAGTTAATGATTAGGTATCTGCTTCCCTTCTATATTGTGAGAGCAGATTCCATGTCTTACTCACTTCATATCCCTCTTCCCTGTTTTCTGGCACATTAGGTGCTTAATACATGTTGACTTAATGAGTAAACAAATGAATTACATGACAGGGCATGGCATGACAGCTGTCTGCAACTATTGGAAGATTGTCATGCAAAGAGAGATTGTTTATACCCTTTGTGCAATGTGGATAAAACTAGGATCAACAGTGCATGCTATGGTTTTAACAAGAGAAGGCAGAGAAGGGTTTTGTTTTTGTTTTACAAGTCTGGACATTGAGACATTGAGATGAGCCAACTGCCTTGGGAGAGGCAGTAAGATCCCCATTATGAAAAAGGTTTAAAGCAGGAACTTGAGAAGAATGTGCAGAGATGCTCTAAAGAGGACTCAGGCATGGACATTTGGAGGGGTGACCGATCTAGACACCTTTAAGGTTTCTTCCAACCTTGAGACTCTCTGCTTTTGGGATTTGTTTTTATTCACCTGCGTGGCTGCTTTATTGGTCTGAATATATATGGAGATATTTTTCATCTTCCAAAGTAGTCCAAAGGCAGCCTCTCCACTTACCTAAGGAGCTTTTGGTGGGAACTGCGGATTGACTTATAGTGAGGCTGACTCGCATGTTGCATGATTCACTGTGCTCTATAGATGCCCCCAAACACGTATATCATTGTGTCTGCTGTTCCAAGATGACACTGTTATTTCCACACCTGTGCAAATGCAGCTGTAAAAAATGATGCATGGCCAGCTTTCCCTTCCCCAGAGTGTGGAGAGAGAGCACACACCCTCTGGCTCAACACGCCCATGAGGTGCCCACACCCTTTTCTGAATTTCAACACTTGTTTTCAAGTCTATTAAGAAGAGAAGAGAATTGCAAATGAACTCACATTACTAGCAAAACCAAACTAGCCTCCCTCCTAAATTACTGCGTATATTAAGTCCATGGTTTACAGAAGCTGCGCTGTCTGTGGCTCCCTGGAAAATCAAAAAGGTTTCCAGCAGTTTCAGCACACAAGCAGGCTCTGAGACTTCTCTCTTTGTTAGCGATTTGATTCAAACTGTGTCCACTAGCAGTGAAATACAAAAGGAAAAAAAGTCAGTATGCTACCGCTTTGAAATTTTTTAGCAAGCGCCACAGGAAAGAATAATAAACCATAAATTGTTGCATCTGGCCTTAAATTTATAAGGAAAAAAGACACAATAACACAATAATGCAAGAAACCAAAAATGTTACACTCCTTTGTCATTTAAAAAATAGTTCTGACTCTTCATCACTTGTTGTTCACCCTTTTACTTCACCACTTGTGAAATTGCATCAAAAGCAACATCACTTTCTCCCCACCCCTCCATTAAGCAATAAACTTCTGCTGAAAAATTCACACGAATTCAAGCATTAAAGACATTGGGAAAAGTTGAGAGTGGTAAGGTCCCCTGCCCCAAGGACAAGATGTGTGGGTGGGTTTCCAGTTAGGAAACAAAGCCGGCAGCTACCTGGAGAGCCTGTGCTATTGAACCTGAGATTTGAAGTGGCCTTCTGAGTTCAAGGTGACACCCCTCCACCTCTCGCCAGCCACCCTCTTTTTACCAAAGGTGCTATTGAATTGTGTCATCTCCTAATAGAAACAGACTGTGGAGAGACGGATGGGGCCAGACTCCATTTTCTTTTCTTTTATGTGTGCTCAGCAAGCCAGGACCAATTCTATTCTACTTCATTCATTTGGGGCAATCATCTTGGACCACATTATAATAAACACGTAGGATTTTTTTTTCCCCTCCTAAAGCCCCTACTTGCTGTGCTGCTCAAAATAATTTCCCAGTCTGACAAAACCACCACAAGTCAGTAGACCTGTTCTTTGTGGACTCTGTCCCCATCCTACCCAGGTGCGGCAGTGGCTTAGTCTGAACACTCCCTGCCCAGGTGCTGCTGTACCTGCCAGAGAGATTTCTGCAAGAAGTCATGTGGGCAGTGCTAATGAACAATCGCAAATGGAGACGTAATAGGGCTACCCCTCGAGAGTCCGGGTTAAGCCATGTTCTGTGCCCAGCTTACTCCTTCAGTCCAGGGCAGGAGGCAGGAGGTGGCGCGATGACACTTCAGTGTCATCAGCTGTTCTATCGCCATGGGGAATAAGCCTAATGGAGTGTATCTTGATGGCAGGTGAGAGGACACAGAGAGAGTCTCTGGGCATAGTGAGGGAGCCTCACCTCACCTGCCTGCAGCCTGGCTCTCCCGGGTATATTAAAAGTATCGACGCCTGGACCTCAGTCCTGAAATTTCGTGGAATTGGTCGGGGTGGAGCCTGAGCATGGATATGTTTCAAATCTGGCCCAGGGATTTTAGGGTGCAGGTAGAGTTCAGAACCTCTTGTCCAAGGCTGGTTGCACATCCTGGTAGAATCTATCTCATAATCCCCTGGAGGGAATGGCCTTGTCACAGAACTTTAGTGTCCCCTCATTAGTTTCCACCCAGGGTAAGTGTTCAGGAAACTATCTGATTTATTAAGATGACCCCAAGGAAGCTGGTCAGCTTGATTTTTTTGCCCCAGGTCCATGTGTCTCTGTGAATCATGACCAGGATCTACTTGTTATAAAAAGAGTACTGGAGTTAGGTCAGGACACTTGGATTCTTGTTCTTGCTCTATCACCTTGATCAAGCCCCTTCCCTTCTCCAGGCCTCAATTTACCCATTTGTAGAACAAGGGTGTTGGATTACAGGACTCATCAGTGAAGGCCTGCCTGCTTTAACTTCAATGGCTTTTGATGACTAAGTCAACAATAGCCCTATCTGTCCGCACCCAGGCCAGGGGCAATGATGTGATGCTCTTTGGTGTCTGGGAGATAAACAACATCAGAGGTAGAGTGGAATCAGAGCCTCTCTGGAAGAATGCTAAGTGTTCCATACTGATCCCTGGGGAAAGCAAAGGGAGCATAAGGAGAGGAAGGGGAGAGATTCTGGCAGAAAGGTCAGTTGGGGGTAGGTTGTGGAGGGTCTTGAATGCTTCCTTCAGTATTTGGACTTAATTCAATGTGGAATACAGCTCCGCCCATGAGAGCGTGCCAGGAGAGTGAGGCCCCAGCTATGCTCTAACAGCCAGCTCTGGCTGCCGTGTTGCCAGGGAGGTCCCTAAGGGAGGGTTCATTCCTCACTCCTCTTCCAACGAGTAAGTGCCTGGCACCATCACTGTTGAGTGATTAATGAATGAAAGACTTTGCTTAACTGATGTCAGATATCCTGATAGAGATTGAAAAAGATTAATAAGCACACAGCTGATGAGCCACACACTGAACTCTAGGTTCCCTAATATCCATATTTTTTTAAAAACATCTGGAAGCGTAACTGAAGTTGAAAATATTCTTCCTGGTTCTTATGAAGACATAAACAGCCTTTGGCCACCAGATTTTTCTAAGCCAACACAGGGACACTATTTGCACATTATTTTGCATGAAATATAGTCATTTACATACATTTGCATAGTGCTTTCCAAAAGCCTTAATTCCAAGTATGTCAAATAAAATAAAACAAATTAGTGTAATCTACTGTCATTGTATGGCAGCCCAGCTTTGGGATCTTGGCGGTGATGGGCCAGCCGGTGGAAGAGCCTTGAGCCAGCTTTTTAAAAGCTCTGACCACCGCCAGGCTCAGTGTGTCTAGGGGAAAACTGGCACAGTGAAATCTGAGAACAGGGAACTCTTTAGGGCAGGGCAAAGTCTCAAGCATCTGAACCATGCTCTCTCTGTAGTTCACAAACACCATTTACATCCCTCATTTCCTTTAAGCCTCCCAAAAACCTGTGTTCTTGGTCAGGCTGGGATTCTTGTAAACTTTTTAATGAGGAAGTAAAGAGGTGAAGTGGCTCACTCAGTTACACACTGGTAAATGGTCATGCCTCCACGCAAACCTAAGACAATTCCAATCCAGGCCTCTTGGACCTCAGGGGTCCTCTGAGAATTGATTGAGAGTTGTCTCTAGAGGAGGAAAATTGTCCCATTTTCGGCTAATCCCACGTCTCCTCTTTAGACACCACAATTGCTCATACCACTGGGAAGCAGTTTGAGGGAACCCCCAGTGGCTCAGGAACGGCGTCGCCCAGCCTGTGATGCTCTGCCCTAAGTAATTGCGTTTTCATAGTTTGAGACAGTTATTTGAAAGCTATGGTAATGGGGTGAAAATATAAGCAGCTTACAGTTTACTCCAACATTAATCCTCTGGAGACGATGATTTCTTTCTTCCTCTGTGCATCTCTGTGGGACCTTTTCCACTGCATTGTGTAGAATTTATTTTTAGACTTTTCTCTCTATAATCTATTGCTGGTCTACCCTTGCCTGATTATTAATTTCCATATTTTTTAAGGTAGATATAAAGGTGTCTAGTGCAGGTCCCAGACTAAAAGTCCTCTGGAATAAGGTTATGTGGTCTAGCAATAGCTCTGGGGAGACACACAACACAGAGTAGGGGTCAAATCATGTGCTTTGGAGCCAGATGGAGCTAAGTGCGAATCCTGGCTCCTCCATCCTTGAGAACTTGACGTTGGCCTCTCTGATACTTAGTCTTCCCATCTGTAAAGGCAGTCATGCATCTGTGTCTCCTAGATGCCCAAACCAATGTTTAAGGCTGATCCTGTGAATTGGGTGAGCCTGGCATGGACAAGCGTGGACAGGACCTGTAGGGTCAGCTACTGTAGCCAGAAAACTGGGATGCAGAGGAGCTTTTCAGGGCCCTCTTATTCATGAGGAAGAGGAGGCACAGTTTCTAGAGCCCATAATACTTTTATAGCCCCAAGTAAACTTTTTAATTTCTTATAAAATCAGAAGAAAAAAAATGACCTTTTGAGTTTAATAACATAGTTTAATATATGGTATTAATATATTTGTCTTTATACTATGCAATTGTAAAATATGATTTTTAATATATTTTTTGGACCAAGGGTCCCATGAAGGCAAAAGTGCCTGGAGACCCCTGAAAGTCACAGTGCAGCCCTGGGCACTGCTGCCCAGTCCGCTGTTGTCTCCTGGGCACCCGCTCTTCATTAGTTCCAGCTTCATCTGCATCCAAATCAGTCAGTCTTGGGTTGGCCTAGCCCCCAACATTTCAAGATGCCCAGCAAGAGCCCACCTTTCTGAGAAGGTTGTTTACATCAAGATGACCTTTGGTTATCCCAGACGTGGCCACATGCCTGCCCTGCACCCACCAGCATCACTGCGCATTCTTCAGGTGCCCTCAGCTTCCTGCCCACAATCCCCACCTCCCTCCAGCTAAGCAATGAGAGCGGCAGGAGACGGGGCATACCCAGAGCTCCCGATTCACTCTGCCCTCCCAGAGCCTCTTCACTCACAACTGTTCCTGCAGGCTAAAGAAACATTTTGGTGGCAGTCGCATTGCTCTTTATTGCAGTATATTTTATATAAAACTTGAGAAACTAGTAGAACCAATGCCAACTCAGGATAGGACTTTCTGTGCCTCCGTTTCTCCATCTGCAAATTGGGCCTCACGAGAGTGGCCTCGTAGGAGCAGAGCAAAGAGGAATAGAATTGCAACTGGGAAAATGCCAGGTGCCCTTAAAAGAAACATTCCAGTTATGCTTGAAGTATTATTATTAGCATGATGATCAGTGAGCTTAAGAGTGCCCGGGGCATTAGGACTTCCTGTGTTTATGGAGCTAATCATCCTCCTCCACTTACCTCCTGATTCGCCATCAGTTACTTTCGTCACTACTAAAAGAGCCCTGATTTTTGGTTATTTTCAGTCCACACGCACAACCTGTGAAAGGCGGAGTGAGCCATGGGCCAGCTCAGTTTGGGGGACTAGCCCATCCCCCGCCCCTCCAGGGAGCCGGGCTCAGTCTCCTGGCAGGGCTGCAGTCACAGGGGTGAGGAAACTGGGGGACAGAAAGAGCAGCCAGTGGACACATGGGGCACGGGCAAGCAAGGAGAAAGAAGGGAAGTGCAAGAAAAGATGGTTAGAAATGCCACAGGGCTGGGAAAGGACATCCTCAAATGTCTAGTGTTTCTCGAGGCCTGTGCCACAGTCACCCTTTGAGTGGGACACTCAGGAAGTGCTCCCAGACCCCCTGTGTCCTAGTCACACTGTAGCTACCATGTAGCAAGTTACCTTAGCCGGTGGTAGAGTCATGCTTTCTCCCTTTCGGGTGTTGAGTTAGAATCTGAAGTCTTTGACCGGGACGGGACATAGGGGATCATTTATCTAACATTGTGTTTTTATAGATGAAGACATTAAAGCCTAGAAACTTAAGGAACTTTTCCAATTTCCCACAGCAAAGAAGTCAGGACTAAAACCCCAGGCCTTCTAGTGCCCAGTCCAGAGTTCATGTCACTGCTGCACATGAGGTTTTAGGGGTGGGTGTGCGTGCATGCTTGGGAGTCCAGGTGTGTTTTCATTTTCATTATTTTATTCATCTTTATACCAACCAGCCTGGAAAACGAATATTATGCCCCCATTTTCACCAGGAAAGAAGCTGAGGCTCAGAGAGCCTAAGGAGCATATTCAAGATCACCAGGTCATGGTGGCAGAACTGGGATAAAACCCAGTCTCCTGGCTCTCAGACAAGGCACCTCCCACCAGCCTGCAGGGCCTCAGAGCCAAGGGCCCAGAGCTCTGTGTTATGGCTATCACGAAGGAGCCAGGATTCCCATCCATATTTATAGGAAAACTTCTGGCTCAGTTGCATTCATGCTTAGAAGTCTCTCAACTTTTTTTTTTTTAATTTATCAGAGGAAAGAAAGTAACAATAGAGTTGATGGGCAATTTGTATAATTAACACCCCAAAGCTCCCAGTACTGTAAGGTTTTTGGATTCAGTGTGTTCTCCCGACAGATGCTCTTTTTGCTGGTCAAGTGCCATCGTCACGCGGTTACAGTGAAGGGCAGATACGGCTGCCAGACGAGAGTGGAGGGTGGGCAGCATGCGGGTTTGTCATCAGCCCTCTTAGGTACACTTCAGTGTACCTTTCACCTGCTTCCTGCTAAGATTTGAATGATAAAACCAGTAAGTTCCAGAGAAGGAGCTGGACATCTGCTTCTCAATTAGTGTTAATCTAGCTTGTTTGAAAATGATTTGTGCCTCTCCCAGACAGCATAACTGAAAGTTGTTTTCTTTTCTGTGACCATAACTTTTTACTCATCCCACAATGGGCCAGATGGACACGGTGGAGGGGTGCCGTGGGGCTGCAGAGGAACAATGGATTTTCCTGTTCCTGCCAACATTCGGAAAGACATTGTTGCTCCTTAATCTCAATACAATCATGGTACCCCAATCAAGGTCTTGAGAAATGTCCAGCCCCTTCTCAAGAACTTCTTAGAAGCAGATAATTGTTGTTACCCTAGGGCTGGTGTAAGGTGGTATACACCACTACAGTTGTGTGGGTCATGAAAACATTGGCATATTGCCAGATCAGTTGAAAAGCAGCCAGTTCTCCAGGCCCCACAAGTGCTCCATCACTTCCTCAGCTTCCCCATGCTCGGGGAGCCCAGCTGAGCACTGATCAGGAGCTTACCTGGCACCCAGGTACCCACCAACCTGCCAGTCAGGCCCCTGTGGCTCCTGCATGACCGCCACATTCCTGCAGGTCCCCCAGCCGGGGTAGGCCCTATCCTGCAGGGGAGACAGCATCCTTTACAGCTACCTGGGCCCCAGCAGACAAATGCACATCTGAGACTCCCCCAGAGGCACCCCAAGTGATTGATTGCTAAATGATTTTAATATGATACTCTGTCTTTGAGTTCCTTAATGAGGAACACAACGAGACCCCTGCTTTTCACAGGGGCCCATGGAGAGCTGGTGTACTCTTGTTGGGTTTGAGGTTGACATAGACAAGCCCAGAGAGTAGGCCCCGGCCCTGGAGCAGGGTGTGCCAGCTCTACTTCTTACAGTGTCCAGGCAGGCAATGTTACAGGCTCACTGCCCAGACCCTGCCCGCAAGGCCAGGCTGGGTCGAGTGTGGTAGGAAGTACAAGTCCAAAGTTGGCTACTGAAACCACAGTAATTCCTGATCCACAAGTCACCAGCCAGGGTCCAGAGTCAAGCAGAAGGTAGAGAACCAGGAAAGGCAAGAGGGAATGAGAAATAGACAAAATCTAGAAGGTTTTTCCCCTCAAATCAGAGTCCATGAATACCCAAGGGTCAGTGAGTTCCCTATGATAATTTAAATGGTATGTTTTCATTTTGATGATAACCTAAAAGATAGACATCCTCACCTCTATCCTTGGGCTTCTGTTTTTAGTCATTTTGTTATCAAAGAGTGGAGCCTTAATTGTTATAATACGTGAAGAAAGACGTGAGGGATTAGTCAACCATTTTTTGTGGCTGAGTAGTAGTAGTATACATACACCACATTTTATTAATGCACTCGTGTATTGATGAGCACATGTGTAACTTTGACTCAGATGGTACAAAAGCAATTTATGAAACCGAAACATCTGTATCCCTGTAATACTCTGAAATAAGAAAAATTAATAATAATAAAAAAAAAACCATGAGGGAGACTTGGCCAGGTTCATGTCCTTGGAGGCCAACGATCACAGGGGCCCTGGTAAGAGCAGGGTTGCAGTCAGCGTACCAAAAGCTTCTGGGTGAATTGATGCATCCCATAACCCATGGAATATGGACATGTTGAACTGAAAAGGTACATATTCGTTTTCTGAGGCTGCTAATGAAAGACCACAAACTGGATGGCTTGTTCTCTCATAGTTCTGGGGGCTAGATGTCCAAAATCAAGGTGTCAGCCAGGCCATGCTCCCCTTGAGACACTGGACACAGTCCTTCCCCACACCAGTCCTAGCATCTGCTGGTGGCTGTCAACCTCTGTCTTCCCTTGGCTTGCAGAGCATCTCTCTCTTCTCTGCTTCTGGCATCGCAGGGCCTTTCCTCCCTGAATCTCTCCCATGTCATAAGAACACCACCAGTTGTGTCGGAGGAGGACCCACCCTGATGACCTCATCTTAACTTGATTACATCTGCAGAGACCCTATAGATGGTCACATTCACAGACACCAGGGGTTAGGGTTTCCACATATCTTTTTGGAGGATGCAATTCAACCTGTAACAGAACCTGCATGGGAGCTGTCTGTTCTCCATTTGTCCTGTGAGCAGTGACATTGTTTCAGCAAATAGCACCTTCCATCACCTTAAATTGATGTGTTAATTTTATGGTTGTGTACATTAATATATACTTTGCATTAAGTAGCTATTGAATCATTATTTGTTTTTTATAATCACACAAGAGCTATAAAGCATAAGGAGTTTATACCTACTTTTGTGCCGTAGATTTAAAAATAGCATTATAATCCCATAAGCTTAGGCAGTTCTTGATAATCGTCACCTGTTCTATTTAAAGAAGCTGCATGTTGTTTCAGTACTAGAGCCCCTGGGGTCCAGATGAATTCCAGATGTGAGAGGAGACTGTGCCTTTCCAACGCTTGAAAGTCAGATTTCAAGTTCCTAAAAGGCCTGTTTAGCTCTTATGACCAGAAAATGCCTCCAAGGTAAATGTTGTGTTTTTAAAATGGCCTTGAGCCAACATCAGTTCTGAGACTGTTAGAGCCTCTACCCTCGTGTCTCTCAGCAATCCTATCAGGGCCAGAGAGGGGTCAGATTCTGGCATGGAGTCCCAGAGGGAGGGTTGGTCTAGAGACAGCTAAGCTCCAGAAGGCTGGGTGCTCCCTGCAACCCTTGGAAAGAACTGGCATCTAGGACGAGTTCATAGTTCCCTCCTCCCAGAATCAGTGGGAGCCCTAGAAGACACTGTAACCTACTCCATTGACCCTCATGGTTCTAAGGACAGGCTTGCCCTTGGCACACTAATAAGAAAGCCAGAATGTCAGTCCAAGATATTTGCTTCATGTTCTTTGATCCAGAAGTGGATGGATGGACACTAGTGAAACTTCTCAGCTCCACTGGAATATCCCCACATGCAGACTCCCTGGAGGGTGGGGGTGGGATCTGGGAGGGTAGCCTTAAGCCACTTGCAGCAAATAACTGCAAATTTCTTTGCTTTCTGTTTAATCATTAGCATTTCCTTGAATTTTCTTTCAATTCTGAAATGTTTAAACCTCATACCTTTACAAAATATGAAACTAACTTGTTTTGTCAAAAATATTTGAGTAAAATTGATGCTTCTGAAAGATATTCCGGGTTTTTCCTATGCTATGGTGCCCACCACCAGTCTCATCCCTTCTCACCTGCAATCTCCACTTGGTAAAGCACTAAATATTCATAAGAAATAGTTAAGGCACTTCTTTCTTGTATGACCAGCCCACAGGAAAAAAATCTGAATATGGAACAAGATGATTTATTTCAAACCCTGTTATAATTAATACTTAATAGATGTTTGAACTTACATAACCCATTTAACCACACTGACCCTCAGTTTCCTAATCTGAAAAATGGGTATAGTAATACCTGCTTATCTTCTTCATTGACATTGTTATGAAGATTGAATAGGATAATGGGTGTAAAAGCTTTCAAACTATAAGTTGCCTTTTAAATGTGAGTTATTTTTGCTTCTTGTCAATGCCCTTCAGCCCAAGACCACCAGGAACAAATTGGATTTAATACGAGTTGTAACATGGAAGAATAAACACGTGGAGTGTCTCTGTAACAGAATGTTAGAAAGGACCTATTATAGGATGTGGGCTTTGGTTGGACAATTTGAGGGAGGGTCTAAAGAAGCAGAGATTCTCTCTAAATTGGATGCTGTCAAAGGTGGGGGCAATTTTATGATTGGGTATCTTAATAAATCTCCTCCATTGGGAGGGAGGACTAGAGTGAGGATAAAGCTGTCATGGTAAAGACGCAGGAGTAACTTATTTTGATCAAGAGAGGAAGGTGTTTGGTGTTTCGTAGGTAGCACAGTGATCATGTTTTTGTCTGTACTCAGAAGTGGCCTGGCTTTGTGATCTTAGATTTTCATGATCTCAGAGCAACCTCGTGTGCATTTGGTATTCTGTGTTCATGTCTAACAGGAGAATCACATGGCCTTCCTGTGAGCCTGCGTTCAGGCCAACTTCTGAACATCAGGGGCTGCTCTTTTCTTCTTTCTCACATTACACATGTTCAAACCAACAGATTCCCTGTAGAACCATGGGCCTACATGGGTTTCAAAAATAGACAGTGCAGGGTCAGAGAGAGAAGGAAGAAGGAAGGGAGAAAAATGGACAATGAAGAAGAAACTTAATGGGGAAAAGAAGTTGTGAAACTGTATTGTGTGTTTGCACATTGAAACCGCCCTTCGATAACGGGGTGCAGGGCTAGAACTGTGGTAAGGGCCTAGCTAAAAGTAATGCACAGGCCTAGCTAAAAATAATGATAATAATTAATAACTGTCCCCTATAAATTGCCACTCCAGAGCCACACAGCTGGTGTCCATAAAGATTCTTAACTTTGTCCATAGGTAACATGACCTTTTCAGAACCTTAAAGGTAGTTTTCAAGACATCTTCCAGGCCCTGCATTCCAGTGGATCAATTGGCCCACCCAGACCAGCGGCCCAGACCAAGAGACTGATTCAACTGGAATTGTAACTCCAGGGATTGGAGCAACAAAGGAAGATGATTTCCACACCCCTATAAAAAATTCTGCCCTAATTAACGAACCCTATTACCTAATCCCTTGCCTGCTAAACTATCCTTAAAAACCCTGTCTGTCAAGTTCTCAGGGAGGTGGATTTGAGAAATTTCTCCAGTCTCCTCGCTTAGCTCTATGTAGAATAAGGACTCTTTCTGTGCTGTTAAACTTGCTGACTCAGCATATTGGCTTCTTCCTGGGCAGCAGGCAAATGAACCTGGTTGGGCCGCAACAACATCCCCCAGGATTCTCCAAGAGCCCAGGAGGAACTAAAATGGACTGAGTTGTTTCCACATCATCACAAGCCACCATTAGTGGGCAGCATCCAGTGGTCAGCAGAGAAAACACACCACCATTAGATTCCCGTAAAGGGCGCCATGTTAATCAAATCCTGAGACTGGTTATGGATTTGCCCTTTTTTGCATGCCTAACTACCTCTCACTCCCGCTGAATTCCACATCACATAGCTCTGGGGTCTGTGCTTCTTAAATGGTTTGAGGAGAAGGATTTTAGAGCCATTTTCTCCTGTGGCTGGTCTATGATCACAGTGTACAGATGTTTCATAAAACTCAAAATGGCTAAGCCATTTACCTCAGGTGGCTAATCAAGCAGGTTTAAAGAATCCCAAGATATGAAGGAACCACAGTGCAAAGGGGAAATTGAATTGCAGTCACAGATACGGTTTGGCCATTAAAAGCTAAACTTGATGGGCTAATAGAGAGTTATCAGCTGATGAGCGAACATCAATATGATAGCAGCAAAATTGGCCTCTGTTGAAAGGGGCTGTTCCCAAAGACCTCATGATACCCAGTAGAAGATGAACTCTTGAACTCTGCCATATCTCAGTTAATAGCTTCAGTTGAATCAGATTAATTTAAGGGGCTAATGAGAATGGTGTAAGAGGAAAGTCTGGAAGTAATAATTTGATGCTGAGATATCAGCTGAAAGATGACATCATTATAAAACCAGTCTCCTGGGGACTAGGCAGGGAGAACTGGGAAGTGATGAGGAAGCAGAGGGTTCCCTGCTCTTAAGGGTTCCTGCCTTCTCACTGTCAGTCCACAGTGCCTTCCTCACTCAGGAGGATGTGGCAACAGCAGTAGACATTTATCAATAAGGATTTTAAGATTTCTATGAGTTCAGGTCTTATTGATGGTGTTGTAATATGTATATCTTGCTTTTTTTTTTTTTTTTTTTTTTGCATTACTAAGAAAAGTTCTCCAGCCATGCTTGTTTGGCCTTCTTTGCTTCTTCCTGTCATTTTTTGGACCAAAGTTACACCAAAAGCCAAATCTTAGGATTATCAAGGCCATGTCTTATACAAAAAAATAAAAAATACCAAAGACAAAGGTGGAAAATTACATGGCTAACAAGTGGGATAAAAGAATCTTAATGGCCAAACAGATCCCACCTTTGCTACTTTAAGAATCAAAGTTGCTCGGGTCTGTCTAGCTGACTGCTCTTGACAACAATCCTCAATTATATTGGCATAGAGGGAGAATTTTATGTTGCCTTTGGAGTCAAATTTACCTTTGTTCAAATCTTAGCTCCCAGCTTTTATCACTGTGACCTTGGATTGACTTCATAAAACTTTTCCAAAGTTCTGAATTCTCATGTTTTCAAAAAAAAAAAAAAAGATTAGAGCAGGGGGCAATACTCATTGTGTTGCTGCCAGAACTAAGTGAGAACATGGATCTGAAACCACCTGGCACTGCACTTCGATGTTCAAAAACTTTTTGATGTTATGCTGTTCTCAGTTATCCTCTTGTGTGTAGCGTCTGGCAGGGCCACCTCTGACAGAAGCATACAGGCATTACTCTGGAAGTAGACTCCACAGAGCAGGCCTAGTTGGTGCTGAAGACTCCTAGGAGTCTTCCTGTTGAGAAATGTTTGAAATTCCAGGAAGGTGGTTCCAATGATTCCTCAAGGATTTCATCGTGTTTGAGTACCTGGTACATAGTAGGCTGAATACATATTTTGTGGAATGAATGAATGTCAAGTGGTAGAGACTATATTTCCTTCAATTGATTAGTTCATTTTCACTGCGTTTTGGGTCAAAGACACGAAAATCTATTAGTAGAAATGGTAATGGCCCTCTAAATTAGGAGATCCCAAGAACTTTGCTTGATACAGTTCAGGTGCATTCTTGAAGGGCACTGGCCTAGCAACGAGGAGATCTCGATGCTTTAATTAATTGTTCAACCTTGGGCAAATCAGTTCAATTTTCTAGATTTCATTTTCCTTATGTATGAAATGACAGCTTGGAGCTATGACATTTCTATTACTCTTTCCAGTTCTAATGATCTGTGATCCAAAATTGACTATACCCTTGCAAATGGATTCCCCACTGACCTAATGGAAAAAGGCACAATCGCCTCATTATTCAACCCTAAACTCAGCAATGGCCACTAGAATTGGAAGGCAAGTCTCCATTGTAAGTGGTTATTATACATGTTGGGGGCTGATCAATGCCTTTCCTTTGTAGATAAAATGTTATTTTGATAAAAAAAAAAAAAGCCTATCTTATGAATTTTAATCGTGTCGATTGCCAGCACTCCTCAAACTCTAAAGACCAAACCGTTGTTATTACTTATTGACTGAGTTAGAGCCAGGTCAAAGAAACAAGTCCCAAACATTGGCAGCTGAAATATTTATGATGCAACTAGTGTTGCCTCCAAGTAATTCATGCTATATTCAGGAAGTAACACATTATGGCAAGCCAGGGCTTGAATTGATGAGTTCATTTCCATTTTAGCCATGCAAATCATTCATCAGAGAGCAATCAATATGAATTTGATATTCCCAGGAGACAAAGCAGGGGTGGGAGTGGACCTCAGGGCTAACTGCTCTCCCAACTTTCAGAAAAGAAATGAGCTATCGCCAACATTCTACTCTAGTCTCCAACACCATTTTCATTAGGCCATTGTGCTCCCATTGTCCCTTTTGTAAAGGGCAGTGTGCCTACTTGTGGAGTGTGTCCACAGATACATGAGATTGAGATTGAGTTTTTAAAAATATTCAGTTAAAAACTTTATACACTCCCTTTCCAACTAAGGATGACACAGTAGGGATTCCTGTACAGGTGCAAGTGGTGAAGTGATATGGAAAGCATTCTTTATAAAAACTCCAGGCAAAAGCAGTTACCCCAGGGCCACTCCTTCTCCACTCTTTGCCTTTACAAAAGCTCATTGACTAATTCCAACCATTGGGAAGCTGGGGTCAAAGAAGCTCTGGGTTTTAAAGTATCTTATAGATATTCCATTAAACTTGGCCTAAGAGATCCAGAAAGTCGTGATTGCCAGCATTACAGACAGGGAAAGCCGCTTGGGCTGTATTGCCCTTGGTGGTTAAAAAGGAAAGAGATGCATTTCCTCCTAACCTTTAGCAAAACAGTCAAGTCCATCAATCAGTAAGCAAGCACTTACCAAGCACCCACTTTGAGCAAGGCCTTGAGATGAGCACTTGGAGAGAACACAAATTAGTTGAAATTTCGTGTTCTCTTAGGAATCAAGCCTCTTAATACTGGTCTCATGTTTCCTCATCAAAACCCTCTAGAACCTTCTACTCAAAGTGTGGTCAACACCAGTATTACCTGGGAGCTTGCTAGAAATATAGACTCTTCAGCCCCACCCCAGACCTGCTGAATCAGAATCTGCATTTCAACAAAATCAAATCCTCCTGTCAGTCACATTTACAATGAAGTTTGAGGAGCAATGCTGCAGGCCCCACGGAGTCAGGAATCGATCACTTAGCTCATCAAAGAGTACTTACAGGGGGCAGCCTAAGTCCCTACTATGCATCCAGTATTGTCCAAACAGTCCCTAACAGTTGTTAAAAAGAGTCACCTGGTCACTTTGGAAATAATTTGGGACGCTCTCTAAGGGTCCTAGAAAGAGGACATTTTTCTTGATTATGTGAAATCATAGATGGAACAGCTGGGAAGGATCTTACTGACTACTTGTTGCGTCCTGATACAGATAGGGAAACCCAGAACAGGGAAATGACCCAGTCCCCATAGCTAGTAAGGAGGAGAGCCAGACCTAGAACTGAGATTTCCAACTTTATTATCTGGTGCTTATTTGCCTCCACTTCACTGAGAAAGGAAGACAGAGGCTGAAGGCCATGTCTGGATGAATCACAAATCAGTTGGTGTGCAATGGATCAGATCATAATACATATAATTGGGTAATCCATTGCACAGAGTCAAATTCTCAAGGGGAGAAAATGGAATCACAGAACATGACTAGTTTGTAGCACAGTTAGTACCGTAGCATGAGTCAGGGACAGCATGGAGACTGAGCAAGTTTAATCATCAAATAAATGACCTAGTTATCATACAAATCTGAGGTTACTTGTCCCCTGACAACCCCAGGAAATAGGTATCAGAGAGAGGCCTACCTGTAACCTAGGCCTCAGGGATTTCAGGGTCTCCTCAAAGCTCCCTTTGTGTTAAAATGCCCTCCCACGAGTCCCCTCCTTCAAAATTGAAGGGACCAGAATGAAATGGAATACTCTCTCCTCTACTGGCCTAGGAGTGCCTGAAGACCAAATGCACATCTGATTCATACCTGGGGGCCCAAAGTACCTAGTACCTAGAAGGCCTTCAATCCTCTCCTCTTGGGGGAGATCTTTCACAATTCACAGACTGACTCAGCTTCTATCACAAGAATGATTGCAGGAACTTCAGGGAACCCCAAAGCTGCTTGCAGCCATCACCAGGGGTACAGATATACCTAAACACCTCCAAAGTGCCTGCAGCTGTCCTGCCCACAGTTGGCAATGGTACATACACCCCACACCCTGGCCTCCACTTAGTCAAGGGACAAGTAGGCAGTTTGCACAGATTTCTGAGCAAAAAGAAAGGTTTGTCCAAATTGATTTGTCATTCCCCATGTGCCTAGAATAAGTAATTATAAATGAGAAAAATAAATCACTTCAGTGATTTTTATTTGTGACTTAGTTCTGGCTACAATTCAGAGTCAGCCGGCAACAGGAGTCAAGAGGATTGACTCTCATCTCCTACTTAATCCAATTGCCTGGGTGTTCTGCCTGGCACACAGTTGTCTTCCATCTCGCAGGCACAGCCTTAAAAACACATAAATGCCTCTGTAGGGATACAACCTGAGAGCATGTTATCTTCCCGTATCTATCATTTGGTTTGATTCTCCAACCTCCTGGGTCCCTTTGTATCCTATATCAGAAATCATTGCATTGAATCACCTAAATCAATTTTCTTTTACTTTCAGCTAGCCTTACTGTTGTTCTTTTTCTCTTGTGTCTGGCATCTCCAAATCTCTCTTTTGTGGAAGCGAATATGTTTCTAAGAACTCTCTTATCCCCAAAGTGCAGACGAAACTTTTCCTTTGCGGTGCAGCCTCCTTGCCCTCACCTTGCATCTCAGCCCAGCTGCATTCAGTCTAGAATGCTGGCGGATTGCACCAGGACTGCCCTGGCTGGGCTGTTTTCCTCCTGAAGTTCTCCAGCAGAGTGCCTGAAACATAGGATGTCAGCAAATTTGAGGGGAATCTGAAATCAAATTGTGTGCAGGGGAAATCATACACAGTATGTGGCCCATGCCTGCCCCATTCGTTTCTTTGTTCATTCATTAAACAGTATTCGTTAATCACTTTCTTTATGCCAGGTAACAAGCACCTATCACAATCTGGTATGCCCATAGATTTCATTTTATCTCTAGAATTTACTTACTAACTGTACCTTGTCTTTTGTGTGTGTGTTTGTTTGATTTTAAAGTTGCTCTAGGGCATGAGTTGGCAAACTGTGATTCACGGGCCAGCCACCTGGTTTTGTGAATAAAATTTTATTGGAACACATCCATGCTTATCAGCTACATATTTTCTGTGGTTGTCCTCATGCTACAATGGCAAAGTTGTATTAGAGATGATATGGCCCTAAAGCCATGCTGTAAATGGCCTTTTACAGCATCCTTTGCATATTGTTTAATTTGGTTATTTGCCTTTTTATTACTGAATTGTAAGAGTTCTTTATATATTCTAGACACAAATTCCTTATAAGATATATGATTCATAAATATTTTGTCCCATTCTGTAGGTTTTCTTTTCATTTTCTTGTTGGTATACTTTGAAGCACCAAAGTTTTAAATTTTAGTGAATTTCAATTTTTCTATTTTGTCTTTTATTGCTTATGATTTTTTGCATCATATCTAAGGATCCATTGTCAAATCTAAGGTCATGAAGATTTACCCCTATGTTTCCTTCTAAGAGTTTTATATTTTTAGCTTTTACATATAAGACTTTTTACTATTTTGAGTTAATTTTTATATATGGTGTGAGGTAGGAGTCCAACTTCATTTTTTTTGCATTGGATATCCAGTTGACCCAGCAACATTTTTTGAAAAGACTATTCTTTGCCTCATTGCATTGTCTAGGTACCCTCCCCCAAATCAATTAACCATAAATGTGAGGTTCATTTCAATTCCATTCTGTTGATCTATGTGTCTATCCTTATGCTAGTACCACAATGTCTAGAATACAGTTGCATTGTCGTAAGTTTTGAAATCAAGAAGTGTGCTTTCTTCTACCTTGTTCTTACTAAAAACTATTTGGGCTACTTGGGGCCCCTTGCAATTCCATACACATTTTAGGATCAACTTGTTAATTTCTACCAAAATGTCACATGAGATTCTGGCAGGGATTGCATTTAATCTATAGATCAATTTGGGAATTATTTTCATTCTAACAATGTTAAGTCTTCTGATCCATGAATATGAGATTTTTTTAATTTACTTAGATTTTACTTCTTTCAACAATGTTTTGTAGTTTTTCAGTGTGTAAGTTTTGCACTTCTTCCATAAAATTTATTTCTAACTATTTTATTCTTTTTCATACTATTGTAAATAGGATTATTTTCTTAATTTCATTTTTGGAGTATACATTGAAACTGTATATTAATATAATTGATTTTTTGTATTCTGCAACCTTGCTATACTTATTAGTTATAATTTTTTTTAGTGAATTCCTTAGAATTTTCTGTATACAAGATTATGTCATTTGCAAAGAGATAGTTATTATTCTTTCTTTCCAACCTCAATGCCTCTTATTTTTTATTTATTTATTTATTTATTCAGGCCTAATTGCTCTGGCTAGAACCTCCCGTACAATGTTGAGTAGAAGTGCGATGAGCTGATATCCTTGTCTTGTTCTGGATCTTAGAGGAAAGCATTCAGTCTTTCATAATTAAGTATGATGTTAGCTATGGGCTTTTTTTTATAGATGCGCTTTATTAGCTTGAAGAAGTCCCCTGCTATTACTTGTTTGTTGAGTGCTCTGTCATGAAAGGGTATTGAATTTTGTCAAATGCTCTGTGTCTGTTGAGATGATCCTATGGTTTTATTTTTTATTTTATTAATATGGTGTATTATACTAATTGATTTCACGTATTAAGCAAATCTTGTAATAAATCCCACTTGGTTGTGATGTATAATCCTTTTTATGTGTTGCTGGCTTGAGTTTGCTAGTATGTTGTTGATGATATTTGTGTCTAAATTCGTAAAAGATATTGGCCTGTAGTTTTCTTTGGCAGCTTTTGGTTTTCTTTGGTCTGGTTTTGGTATCAGGGTAATACTGACCTCAGAGAATGAGTTGGAAAGTGTTTCCCCCTTTTCTATTTTTTAGAAGAGTTTGTGAAGAATTGGTATTATTTCACTAGATGTTTGATAGAATTCTGCAGAGAAGACATTGGGCCTGGGATTTTATTTGCAGGTAGGTTTTAAATTACTAATTTAATCTCTTGTTATATATCTATTTAGATTTTCTATTTCTTCTTGAGTTAGTTTCAGTAGTTTGTGTCTAGGAATTCGTCTATTTCATCTGTCATTTAATTTATTGAAACATAGTTTTTTGAATAGTATTCCATTATAATTTTTTTCATTTTTATAATTTTGGTAGTAATGTCCCCTCTTTTATTCCTGATCTTAGTGATTTGAACCTTTTCTCTTTTGTTCCTGGTCAACCTAGCTGAAAGTTTTATCAATTTTATTGATCTTCACAAAGAACCAAGTTTTATTTCATTGATTTTCTTTATGTTTTTCTATTATTTATTTCATTGATTTCTGCTCTAATTTTTATTATTTCCATTCTCTGCTTGCTTTAGGTTTATTCTTCTTTTTCTGATGTCTTAAGGTGGATGCTGAGGTTTTTGATTTAAGATCTTTCTTCCTTTTCTAACACATTACTGCCATGTGAGCTGTATTAACTCAGGCCAGTTTTGAGCCTGGGGCCTCGTGAAGCAAAACCCTGTAGTTGGTTCCTGAAAATCTTACATGTTGTTGTTCTTATTGTTACAATTAATAGCGACAATTTAATTCTAAAAACGGGGATTGCAGGGATTGAATTGCATGTAACTCATGCACACAAAACAATAAAAAGTTACAAATTAGAAAGAATCATTTTGTTTTAATAAAACCCTGTGGCCCCAGGGAAATTTTTTTTTTTTCTAGTGTGTCAGTCAGTGTGTTCATATGGGTATTTACAGCTACAAATTCCCCTGTACTTGCTTTGGCTGCTTCCCATAAGTTCTGGTATGTTGTATCTTGATTTTCTTTCATCTCAAAGTATTTTCAAATTTTCCTTGTGATTTCTCCTTTGACCCACTGGTATTTAGAAGTGTGTTGTTTAATTTCCACATATTTATGAATTTCTCAAATATCTTTCTGCTCTTGATTTCTAATTTTATGCTATTGTGGTCAGAGAAAATAATTTGTTTGATTTCAATTTTTTATGTTTACTGAAGTTTGTATTTTGGCCTAGCATATGGTTTATGATAGACCATGTTTCACATACACTGAGAAGAATTTGTATTTATAGCTCCTGTAAAATGCATACAGGTGTATCTTGGTTTTGTCCCCCACCCACAAATGCAACAATCTCTACCTTTTTATTGGATTATTTAGTTTATTCACATTTATTATTAGTGATATACATGGATTTATATTTGCCATTTTATCTTTTTTCTATATATCTAGTGTCTTTTTTGTTCTTATTTTTATCCCATACTGTTTCTTTTTTTATTAAGTGAATATTTTCTAGAGTAACATTTTAATTTAGTTAATGATTTTTTTTCTTTATATTCTTTTGAGTTGTTTTCTTAGTTGCTCTAGGGCTTACCATATACATCTTAACTTATCAGAATCTGCTTTAGATTTATAAGAACTTAATTCCAGTGAGATATGAAATTACTCTTATATAGCTCTACTATCCTGCCCTTTTTAATGCTATGATTGTTATACATATTGCAACTATATATATTACACACCCTACAATGAATGCATCATTATAATTATCGCTTTATATAATTTTATGTCTTTTAAATATGTTGGGAGGGAAAAAAGGAAAGCAAGGATATGTTTACAGTGTTAGTTATATTACCCTTCTTCTTCTTTACCATTTCTCTTAATTTGTTTTTGTGGATTAAAATTACTATCTGACGTCACTTCCTTAATCCAGCACAGCTTTGCTGCCTCCACCACATCCTTTATGCTGTCATTATCAAATATATTACAGTTGTATACACTACAGACCCAACAATGCAATTGCATACACATTCTTTTATATAACTGCTTTTTAAATCCATTAAGAGAAGGAAGGAGAAGAAATATGCAGTTAAACTGTCTTTTACATCACGTAGTTACCTTTACTAGTGTTTTTGTTTGTGTATGTATGTGTGTGGAATTACTATCTGGTGTAACTTGCTTTCAGTTTTCGTAAGGCAGGTCTGCTAGCGACAAACCTCTCAGTTTTTGTTGATCTTGGAATGTTTTTATTTAACCTTCATTTTTGAAAGCTAGTTTCTCTGTATGTAAGAGTGTTGGTTGACAGGGTCTTTTCTTTCAGCACTTTATGTCATCCCACTGCCTTCCGGCCCCCATTGTTTCTGATGAGAAAACAGCTGCTAATCTTATTGAGGTTGCTTTGAAAGTGGTAAGTCTTTTTTCCTCTTGCTGCTTTCAGGATTTTCTCTTTGTCTTTCAGCACTTTTACTATAATGAGTGTGTGTGTGGATGTTATGGGTTGAATTGTGTCTCCTAAAAGATATATTGAAGTCATGACCTCCAGTACCTGTGAATGTGGCCTTGGTTAGCTTTAATGAAGTCTATTTTCCCTGCAGTGGGAAGCCTTAAATGTCATTTTTCAGAGGGCACAGCCTTGGGCATGTGCAGTCCATCCTAGGACCCTGTAGGTTTTACAGGGTTCTCTTTGACTATTTATTTCCTTGATCTCTGTTCAGCCGACTGCCTCTGTTGGCATCACACCCAGCTGTTGATGTCCACTGATTGTTCTCTTGTTTTTGGCAAAGCTCTGGGTATATATTGCTCCAAAGTCTGATCCAATTAAATGTGAGTCCCTTTGCAGGGGTAGTTTTTGAGGCCAGTTTTTGAAGTTTTTTTCTTACCCCAGGGAGGCTCTTCTTAGCTGTCTCTTTCCATGGTTCTCTCTGGTAAAACAGCTGGCCTGTTTAGTCTTTTGCTCTCATGAATCTACCAGCCTCCTCTCAATTGTTTATCACCAAAATCACCATTGTTTTTGAGAGCATCCTTAGACTTGAAGTTCCCCATACTCTTTTTCAAATAAGTTATGTTCGTTTGGGGAGAATTTTGGAGATCTCTGTTCTTATGGCCTGCCTCTCTCCCTGAGCAAAATCTCTGAGCCACCACTCTGAAGCTAGAGAAAAGGTACTGTGGCCCTCTTCTCTTGGAATGACACCCTGTTTTATGGGCAAGGTGCTGGCAGGGTTAGAAGCCTTTCATCTTCTCAACTTGCCTCTCCTTGCTTAGAACCTCCATCCTACAAATGAGCTGTAGTGGGGACAATGGGACCCCCAGTGTTTTCAGTGCACCATGCCTGGATGGAGTGAAGGATTTCCAGCTTCTTGGCCATATCACCTGGAATTTAGCCTCTGCCACATGTAACTGAGGAAGATCAGAAATATGGTGGCCTGACCCTCCTAGTTAGGGAGCCTAGAGAGGGAGCTGGGGGAAGAGGGCACCCTCTGTTCTTGCTGAGCCTTCCTGGAGTGGAGTTTCCATCACGCTGAGCTGGTAAAGGAAAGAACAGAGCAAATGTTACAGATTCTCACTGTTCTCAATAAGTTTTAGTAGATTTTCTTAAATAAATGTTTTTTAAATTGCTATTTTCCCTTAGGACAATTTCTAAACACTTCAAGTGATTGTGTTTTTAAAAATAATTTTCACCAGTTAAGCTTGTTTCATGGGGGAGCAGGTCTGCCGAACTCCTCATGCAACCATTCCAAAAGAGGAATTTCTCTGCAGTTCTTTCTTTATTTTTCTCTCTCCCATACCAGACAGTGAGCTCCTTTAGAAGAGGGGCTGTGTCCAAATTATAATTTCTACCTACATTTACTCTGTGCCAGGAACTATGCTAGGTGCTTTGTGAATTTTATTTCTAATCCCCTCAATAGCAAGTTGGTTATTATCACCATTCCACAAATGAGAAAACTGGAGCTTAAGAGGTTAATTGACTTGCCTGAAATCTCACCATTAATAAATGTTGGGCCCAAGAGCCCAAGCCAATTCTCTCTCTCTAAAGTCCATGGTCTTTCCCACTCCATCATGCTGCCACTGTATCTCCAGCACCTAGCTTAGTGCTTGGGACACAGGTGCTGGCTGAATGAATGGAGAAAATTGTAATAGAATGAACAAATAATTGAATTCTTAGGGCCGAGAAGCCCAAGAATATGAGCACACAGCTATACTCACCCTCCTCTGGCATTTTGCTTGCAGGCTGCTTAATGTACCTCTCCGGCAACTTCCTTGACTTTGCTAATTAGTTCCTTTGCATTAATGGTATCATAATATATAAGTACAACCGTAATCTTAAATTCATTAAATTAGACCAATAGGTATTATGTAGCCACAATGTTCAGAAAGTACAGTGCTGGGCTCTCTGGAACTTGCAAAAAGTCTTCCTTTTGAGTTTATTTCAGTCCCAGATCATAGTAGTATTCTTTCATGCTACTTGATTTTTGCATAATTTATCAGTTTGGCTATTTTTAGGTTGGTCATATTTAATGTCATATTGCTAAATAACTCATGTCAGAGACACTGTTCATAGTACAATTGTACCTGAGTCCATTTTTGACAAATGCATTGATCTGCTGGATACTCTAAAAGTTGAATCAATAGCTTCATTCCAAAACTGAGCTTCATTTTTTAAGTTTCATTTTTTTTCTTTCTCTCTTCCTCTTTCTTGTTTAGAATTAAATTTTCATTACCCAAGTAACACATGAATTTATTCTCCTTGTAAAAATTTCTATGAATACGTATTTGTGGGGGGACACATGAGAAAAGGCTTGAAAAGATTTATTCCAAACTTAATATAATGGTCACCTCTAGGGATAGAAATGGGAAGAGGAAGGAAGGAGTCTGCCGGTCAAAGAAAATGCTAGGCATACCTGTAATGTTTTAATATTTTACGAGGAGAACGTGTTCTCCTTCTTTTTGTGTTCCTTTAGTTCACTGTCATTCTTAATGTAAACTTATGAGAATGTGCATATGCCCAAATGTATATAAGGTAAATTCAGCCAAAACCTTCTAATGAGGGGTTCCCCCCACCCAGCGTCCTGAGGAGTCATTCACCCCTCCTTAATTTTTCTTCCTGGAGTAGGAGAAACGGGGGTATCATTATTCTTGTCAATGCCTTTTTCCTCTACGATGCACATTTGCTATTAGCTTGGTCTGCTGCGGTTTATGGCAGTTTTATTGCTTAGATTATTTGCCCAGTAAACACCAGCTTGATCACGAAGAAGCAGAGAAAATTGAAGAGGTGCTTTGAAAGGAATACTCTGTTACCAATAGCAAGTCGCTTCCTTGCTCAGAGATTCAAGATGCGGCCGCCCGTGGAAGACAGCTTGGGGTGTGGCACAAGGCAGGCACTCATGCTGACCAGCTCCCTGGTGGGCACCAATTGCTGTGCAAGGCCATTGGTCACCAAAGGACCCATATTGTTGACTAGGTCAATGCAATGTGGTGGAAAGAGTGAGGACCTTGGGTTTCAATCCCATTACAAATCCTAGTTTGTTCTCTTACTAGCCAAAGGGCTCACAAGCAAGTCACAGTTTCTTTCAGGTAAGCCTCCACTTCCTCTTCTCTTCTCCTCTCCTTTTCCTTTTAGAATTAAATGAAATGACATATGAAAGATATGAAAGAACCTAGTTCCATGATAGCTGGGACACTTAGAGGTGTTTCATGATTGACTGCCAGTTTTCTTCCTCTCTGCTAAGACAGAAAAAAATTTTTTTTCTCCTTCTTCTAGCATCAATGTGCCCTCTACATCCTCTTCTAAAAACATATAGGGGCAGTCCCCATCCATGCCCGTCTCCCCTGGCATTGCCGGTGATGCTTAGAGATAAGCTCCCTTAGGCTGAACACAGATTTGATGCAGAAAAAAAAACATAGCAAGTGCAGTTCTGATGGAGCTTTGGAGTCGTCGTAGACCTGGGCACTGCTTCTGAAGCAGTTCCTGAGAAAGCTTCCAAGATGAAAGATTTCCAATATCTGCAGGAAGAGTAAGACTTTGGCCCCTTGAGGAACAAATTGCTTCCATCCTTCAGATGAGGACTCTCATGAAGCAGCAGCAGCTGGCAGGAGGTGTCACTGGCATTTCTTATTTCCATATGATAAGCTTGGTGTGAGGATATCTAACAAGTGCAAAATGAAAAAAAAAGCTAAAGGGAAACTTCTCGAGCTGCATACTGCTTTCATCAGCATTGCTTCAGAAAGTTAGTGCTAGAGAAGCTGGAAGAGGGAGAGTATTATTCGACCAGCACCTCAGGAGGCTCCCAACTCACTAATGCCAAAGCCGTCCTCATGGTCTGTGTAAGCAGCTTGGGACTAGGGAGGCCCCCATAGGATCAGGGATGGGGTTTTCTCTGAGTGAGTGGATCCCCATCAGCTTGGAGCCTGTGGTCTATCGTCCTTAAGGCTGCCCCTCTGGCAAGGGGGACTGTGTTTTCCGTTAGTGAGAAAATCAAGAGACCCAAGTATTCCTCCCAGATCTCACTCAGGTTTTCTGGGAACCTCTGGTTCTTCCAAAAAGGACTTGACTGTCATTAAAATTCTTTTCAGCCTTTTAATTCTGTGATTCTGGCTTCAGGGGTATAATCACACCTGACTTACCTACAGGCTCCTAAAAGACCACCCTGGTTTGGTCCCCAGGGTTTCTTGGCTTCTGCTCAAGGACAAAGCCCAGGGAGCCTCACTGTGGAGGTGTTATCAAAATGGAGTTGTCTGGAGAAATTCAGAAGGGAGTCCATCAAAAAGCTCAGCATGAACACTCTTGGAGGTTAAGAAAAATGAACTGGTTTTCTTGAATTTGTAGCAAATAAAGGCTCTTCCTCAAGTCCTTACAGTGGGGTACTCTGCAGAGTTTAAGATTTGCAGAATGGGCCCTGGAAGGTTCAAATATAAGGGCTCTCCTCTCCCCCCACTGTGGCTGTGACCGGCAGGGGTGCTCAGGGTGCCTGGCCCCACGCTCTGGTCTCTGAGACAGAGGAGACAGCCAGGCTGAACAGGAAGCTGGGAACTGGGGGTCACATTTCTAATCTGGTACTTATCTCGGGTAGGGTCAGAGGCCAATCACAGAATTGCAGACTGTCAAGAGTAGGAAAGGGCCTTAGACATAAAGCCCATGCCTGCACTTTCAAAGGAAACGGGCTCAGAGAAATCCAATGGCTTTTCAAACGCCTCTTCTGCTAGCAAGTCCCTCAGGGGTCTCGTTCGTCTCAGTGTGCTCAGCTACGGCGTGCTTCCGGGCACACGATAGGTGCTCAACAAATGCTGAGTGAACCGACGCGCACTGTCCGGGGCTCAGAGGCAGAGCTGACATGAGTAGCGAGACGCTCTTTTCCTCACTGTCACTCAAGTCCACACTCAGCACAGTCTCGCACTGGCACTTGGAGCTAAGGGCAGCTCACGAAGGTGGCCTCCTGCCTGCACTCGGTCTGGACACTGCCGCTGTTGTGTACACCTCTGGGTTGCGGGGCTGCCGCCGCCAGTTCCAGCAGAGGATAGCCTCATCTCAGAGAGGTGATTGGGGCCAATCTCTCCCCTGGAAGCCAGGACGGATGGAACCAACGATCCATTCTGCCACAGCCACCCTGGGCTGAACATGGACCCTTAGGGTGGAGACCAGAGGTCTCTGGAGCCACCAGCAGCCCAGGGTTATTGCTTTACCCGACAAGTCCTGCTCGGCCTCCATTCCCGAGTCTTCTGCCTCCGCTGCAGTTCTGGGCGTGTAATTGCAAAGCAGAAGGAGCAAACGTAAGCTCTAGCTAGCTTTCCATTTCTCCAGACTTTCAAAATAGCAGCCTGCGGGGCTAGCATCTCTCCCCTCTGTGGTTATTATCAGTTTCTTTCTGCAAAGCAAGACATTCCCGTGAAGGGCGCTGGGACTGTACGGCCGGTCATAAAGGGTGACAAAGCAGAAAGAGAGTCGTCCGCAGTCCCCTCTGCCTGCGATTCACTCCGCCTGGTTATTCATCCGCACAGAGTCGTCGCGGGCAGCTCTTAAACGGCTTCATTCATGATGATTGACTTCGGAGATTTGCCGGTGCCGTCTGCAGAATGTTAAGCAGGAAAGGATTTTTCCCTCCTTTGAACCAGCTATGTTAGGAGGCTCCGGTTTTACAAGCCCCAGGTGGAGGAGGCTGGAAGGAAAAATCAGCCATGGGCCAGAATGCATTCCTCAAATGAGAATAACCACTGAATAGATGATAATGAACCCGGGGGCAGCTCTGTCAGGTGAAATTGATGCCTCTGTGTGCTCAGGCATTTTTCTGACCAAGCCTAAGCAGCATCTCAAGGCTTCAAATATCTGTAAAAGTTTGTTCTATTAAGGTGTCTTCACTAATGTCCACTGACTACCTTTGCTTCCTAAATTACAGAAGTTGGGGAAGATCTGAACTTAATTATCGTTCTTTAGAAATTCAACGTCAGGTGTATTTGGATGATGCCTTGGAGAACTTTCAGGTGTGGTCCCCACGTTCCCACATGCTAGTTCTCCACCTGGAAGGCCCTCACCTCCCATCTCTGCCTATCGCATTCCAAGTCATGCTACAGGGTTGTGAAAGTTGTACTGATAACTCCTCTTTGGGAAATCTTTTATTATAAGCATGTGAGTAAATAAATGTGGTGTCTTCCCCCACTAGAATACAGAGTGATTTAGAGCAAAGATTGTGTATTTTTTTATATTTCTACCCAACCCTTTTACCTAGAAAGCTCACTGCTTTGTGTATCATACACACTTTAAAAATAGTATTTCAATGATGAATGAATATATAAGTGAATGAGTGATCAACAAATTAATTTATTAATTATGGACATACCTTCCCTTAATCTTTAGTCTCTTTTCCCATGCCATCCAAAGCAAAGAAACTCACCTCTTAGTAGTATAATTTAAAAAGAAAGATTATAAAATATCTTTTACTAAGTTTTTTTTGTTTCTCTTGATTCTTCAGTTGCAAACATAAGAGAGTAGAGCATAAAAACTTGGACCTCGGGTCTGGGTTTTCTGGTCCCAGGAATCCCCAAGGAGTGCTGAGGTGTAAGTATTGGAAAACCTCAGTAATTAGACCAGCCTGAGGATGCAAGAGGTTGATTGCTTTCTGGTCTGAGTGAATGTTTTTTAACTGCAGAGTTAGCCCTTAAAGGTCATGGACTGGGAATCTAGCTCTCTGTGATTTTACTCAAATCGAAATATTCAAGGACTAATCAAATCCAGCCAGTAAAAGCAAACTTCTTTGGGGTGGTAAGGACAGTGTAAGGGAAGGAAACCAGGAAGCATGGACTTAAAGGGGTGCCATGCCCCAGGGTTGTAAAGCTTAGAGGTGTCTTCTATTGATTTTCACCGACAGAATTACAACCATACTTGTGAAAAATAAATACATGTAATAAATATTTCCTGCAGCATATTATTTACAAGCTCAGCCACTAGGATAAGTGCACTGTTGGTCTAAAACATGCTGTTATGCTATATTATAGTACCTGGGATAGTCATGCTTAGCAGATGCAAGACTAGAACACAGCAATTCCAGGCCTATGTACTTAAAGCACAAAGGATGGGGTAACCTTGGGGAAGTCTCTTTTCCTGATGTCATTCTGCATTGGAAATTGTCCAGTTAGTGATCACAGGATATAGTTTAACGGTATTTAATCAGTAGAAATAGCCTTGTGTTGGAGTGAACATACAGTATCATGAACTAGCTATGTGATCTTGGGCAAGTCATTTCCTTCTCCATCAGTCTATTTACCTGGTGAACTTTCAGGTGTGGTAGTCTCCACCTTCCAACATGCTCGTTCCTCCACCTGGAAGGCCCTCACCTCCCATCTCTGTGTATCACATTCCAAGTCATGCTACAGGGTTATGAAAGCTTTATTGATAACTCCTCTTTGGGAAATCTATTATTATAAGCATGAGAGTAAATAAATGTTGTGTCTTCTCCTTCTAAAGGATTAGAGCAGAGGGTCTCTAGGTCTCCTTTCAACCCTATGGCTTTCTCATGTGGATGAAATTCTATGGGTCTATGAATCTTTGTTCTTTGTAGATTCTATAGGACTATCACTTTTTAGTACAAGTTTGGCTCTTGGTATATCCCAAGACCAGGTTCATTAACTTTGAGGAAATGAAGGAGAAAATGTTTCAAAAATTGATTAGCAAAGCAACGATGCTAACATTTATCGACCTGCTCAAATGTTTAAAATGCATCAAATATCTCTAAGATAGGAGTTCACTCATTCTTTTTATGAGTAAATATTTATTGACTGGATACTATGAGGCAGCCATTGGGCCATGTGATGGAGGTACAACATGAGACTTTTAGTCTAATTCCATTTTACAGATGGAGAAGTTGAGGTTTGGTTCAACCAAGAGGTGGGCACAAGATCATGTAGCTATTGGTGGATGCAGTCAGGGTTTGAACCCAAATCTGACTACTGGGAGTTGAGTATGTTGCATACTGGGAATTGAGACCTAGGGCCAAAAGGAATAGTGTCGGGAGCCTGAGCTGGATCTGACATTCCTAGTATTCTTTCTCTTGTAACCACCAAAGTGAGTTTTTTTGTGCTTCTTGACACTATACCCAAAGTCTGATGGTCTCTGAAAATCCTCTTTTTTCTTAATATTTTTTGTAGAAACATCTTCTGATAATCATGCTAAGCCTTTAGAAAATTGCCTCTGGAAAACTCAAAACTAGATCTCTAAAGCCTAGCCCTTCATGCCATATCTGATGTTTCTAGAAAATAAAAGGGGATTTAGTCATATTTCAAATCAGGAATGAGATACTTGAAGAAATAAGTAAGAGGAGGTTCTCCTGCAAGCTGGAGTTTCATTCCCTAATCCCATTCCCTAAAGACCCTGGCTGCTTATTAAATTTGTGTGTAGGCATTCAGAGAACTGGTGCAGATTGGGAAGACCCAGAGAGATGGTTCTGTGCCCATCCTAACCTCCATCCCCCTCTTGACTTGCAGCCTTCAGGCCTGTGTCCTTGGGTTTTGCAGAGAAACAGAACCAACAGGGTATATAGAGATATATAAAAGCAGATTTATTGTGGACATTGGTTCACATGGTTATAGAGGCCCAAAATATGTTATGTGCAAATGAGAACCAGGAAAGCCAGTGGTGTAATTCAGTCAGGGTGTAATGCCCAATCCAAAACTGAAGGCCTGAGAACCACAGCTGGGTGGGATTGGAGTTGCTGCTGGTGTAAGTCCTGGAATCCAAGAGGCCCAAGAACCAGGAACTCCAATGTCCAATAACAAGAGAAAATGCATGTCCCAGTTCAAGGAGAAAGAGAGAGAATTTGCTCTTCCTCTTTTTGTTCTATTCAGGCACTCAATACATTGGGAGACTCCTGCCCACACTGGTGAGGGCAGATCTTCTTTACTGATTCAAATGTCAATCTCTTCTGAAACATCCTCGCAGACACACCCAGAAGTAATGAGTACCAGCTATCTGGGGCATCCCTTATCCCAGTCAAGTGGACATATAACCATCATAGTCTTTGACACAGTGGGAAACTGCTTATTCCAAACGTAATAGATGGAGGCAGCACGGCATCCTCCTACGGTAACTCCTTGCCCACTGTCTCCTGTAAGGCTTGGGGACAGAGATCTGAAGGGTTGAATGTTTTCACTGTAAGCTGAAAAGCCCAATGTGAAAACAAAACAAAAAAAAAATAAATAAATAAATGAAGGGTTGAATAAATCAAGCTGGGATGTAAGGGAAGACCAGTGACCTGAGTTTAGATTCCATCTTATGCTGGAAGGCCAGAAAGAGTTCTTGCAGAGAACATACCAGGCTAGGTAAGCAAGTAGAGCTTCAGCAGAAGAAATTGGATTAGGGATAAGAATGTGTTTGTGGGGGTAGAGTGAAAAGATAATGAATTTGAATGCCAACTCAGCCTACTAGCCACATACCTTGGGTCTCAAGGTATCAATGTCTTCCTCTATTGAATGGGGATAATAATACTTATTTTGAAAGATTATAAAGATAATTGCTAACATAGAGCAAAACACTGCTTTGCAATAAAGACTGCCTGCTATTATTTTTGCTTTATTTGTATTATCCCTCATGAATCAGGCAAGATTTCAGACCATGGCATTACGCATGGTCACTTGTTAGGTAAGGAGAAGCTTAGTGAACAGAAACATGTGATTTTATTTTATGTGCATGTATTCATGTGTGAGCGTATGTTTGCATATATGTGCATGTATGTGTGCATGTCCTGCGTATCCATGCATACACGTGCATGCCCCAAGGCCTGGAGCCACACCTCCACATGGCATCCTCTGGAGTGACTGGGAGTTTTGAAAACCTCCCTTCTTGTGCAGCCTGCCTTGGCAGTTTGAGGATCTCAATTATAGACTCTTGTCTCAAAACAGCCTGGAAAACATAAAGACAAGTCTCAGAAACATTGTCTCATTAGTTCGGTAAAACCTTGCTAATTTACCCTAATTGTGGTGAAGGATCGTTTGCATGCGGGAACTGTCTGCAAGGGCCTGCTTTAATAAATAGACAGGACTTATTCGTAATTAGTGGTGCCACTCCCACACAAAAAAATCAATGTGCTCAAGTCCTTAAAAAACAGTTTGTTCTCTTAAGTGGGTCGCACATTCCCAATGTCATCTTGAAGCTGCAAGAGGCAAGGAATGACATGGCAGCAAGGGTCCTTTATTTTCTTTCTTATCGCCAAATAAACAACCGTCTAATAGATGGCCAGGAGAATTGAACTAGGGCCTATGTGCAGGGAGAGAGGGAGACAGCAAAAGCAAGGCAGACGGGAGGCAAGCGTCAGGACTCGAAAGACTGAAATTCTAATCCCGGCTCAGTCCCCAGGCTGTCAAGTTACTGTGTCTTTCTGGGTCTGTTTCTCATTTCTCAAATGAAGGAGTTTAGCAAAGTGGTCTTCTAGTGTTTTTAAATCATAGCATTTCAGAACTGTAAGAAACCCTAGAGATAAACCAATTTAACACTCTTGATTCACTTGTGAAGATAGTAAGAGTTTCTTTCGGTGTAGTAATGCGCCACGTAACAATGTTTTGGTCAACAACAGAACATGCTTACGATGGTGGTCCCATAAGATTATAATGAAGCTGAAAAATTCCTCTTGCCTGGTGACATCGTAGCTGCTGTAATGACCCAGCATAACACATTACTCATGTATTTATGGTGATGCTGGTGCACACAAACCCACTGCGCTGCCAGCCATGTAAAAGTCTAGCACATATGGTTACATATATAATACTTGATAATGATAACCAATGACTATGTATTTACTACCCTATACTTTTACCATTATTTCAGAGTGTACTCTTTCTACTTATTAAAAAAAAAGTTTACTGTCAAAGCAGTGTGCCGTGTTACCCGGCAGCAGCCTCATACATCTTGTGTTTACCACGTCTCTTGATTGCATCATTTTCTCTTGCGCTTGATTTCATCTCTTGTTGTTTTGTTCAGCATGGCCCGTAAGCATACAAAATCTACTGCTAATGTGGCCAGTAAGAGACCATGACAAGTGATTGACCTGGAAATGAAATTAAAAGTGATTAAGGACTGCAAAGGTGGAAAATTGGTGACGGGGATTGCTCACTAGTCAGGCATATCCCACTCTGCCACAGCTGCAAGCTTGAAGAACAAGAGCAAAGTGACAGAAGCTATAGAAAAGACACGAGACTAACAAAAATTCGAGAAGGGCCTGTATCAGATATGGGGAAACTCCTAATGACCTCGATTGCACAGACACAGAAGTGTACCCCTCTCAGCACCCTCAGAGCCAAAGCAAAAATGTACTTTGTGATGTTGAAAGAAAAGGCTAGAGCCGACTACGATGTTGAATGTACTGCTAGCTCTGGGTGGTTTAAATGATTCAAGAATCGTTATTCATTACGTAATGCAAAAGTGAGTGGTGAGTCTGTAAGTGCTGATGCAAAGGCAGCTGAAGAATTTTTGAAAACTCTAGATAAGCTGATTATGGAGGAAAATTACTTGCCAGAGCAAATCTTCAATATGAATGAAACCTTCTTATTCTGGAAATAGACGCCTGAAAGGACTTTCATCCATAAGGAGGCCAAATCAATGCCAGGTGTCAAGGCTTTTAAGGACAGGATAACAGTCCTGCTAGGGACAACGCTGCTGGCTAGAAACTGAAACCCTTTGTGCTCTGGCACAGTGAGAACCCAGGGCCTGCAAGCACACACTGGCAATGCGCTACAGGAGCAATAAGAGGCATGGATGACCCAACTGCTCTTCCAAGAAGCCGTCCTGAATTGCTATGCCAGCAAAGTGGAGAAGTGCTATTCGGAAAATAACATACCTTTCGAGATTTTGCTTATTGTTGGTAAGTCTCCTGCACATCCTCCTTTTATTGGTGATTTCCGTCCCAATATCAAAGCGCTGTTTCTCCTCTAAACAACACCTCTTTGATCCAATCCATGGATCAAGGAATTATAGTGGCTTTTAAAGCCTACTGCCAGAGGAGGACCTCTACTCAGCCTGGTGTTGCAACTGAGGAAAATCCTGAGAAGATACTGGTGCAATTCTGGAAGGATTACAACACTAAGACTGCATCAAGAACCTTGCTTGAGCTTGGGGTGGTGTCATCATAGAGTGTATGAATGGCATCTGGAAAAAGACACTCAAGAGGTTTCTCTATGACGTCAAAGGATTTGCCAAGTATGAGGACTCGGAAAAATGAACAAGCCTGTGGTTGAGATGGCAGTGACACTGAGGAGCTCCTGGAGGTGAGTCTCAAGGAAGTGACTCATGACTTGTTGGAACTGGAACAGTAATGCAGAGCTGAAGAAAAGGCACGAGAAAAAGAAACTGCAGAAGGAAAAGAAGAACCTCCAAGAAAACTCACAGTGAGGGGTTTAGTAGAAGTTTATCCAGACCTCAGCGAGCTCCGTAAAAAGTTCGAAAAACATGGAGCCCAACACAGAAAGGTTTTCATTAATAGAGAGGAATGTTCATGTGTGTTATATGCTCACAAGCAAATCTACAATGAAAGAAAAGAAACAAACCAAACCAACCACCATAGACATATTTCTGAAAAGAGTGACAGCTCTTCAAGAAGAGCCTCAGGCAGGCCCTTCAGGAGGTATTTCTGAAGACATTGTTATAGGAGGTGACAGCTCCATGTGTGGTATTGCCCCTGAAGACCTTCCAGTGGGACCAGATGTGGAGGTGGAAGACAGTGATATTGATGATCCTGACCCTGTGTAGGCTCAGGTTAATATATGTGTTTATGTCTTAGTATTCAACAAAAAATTTAGAAAGTAAAAAAAAATGAAAAATTTTAAAAATAGAAAACAGCTTATAGAATAAGGATATAATGAAAATATTTTTGTATAGCTGTACAATGTGTTTGTGTTTTAAACTCAGTGTTAGTACAAAAGAGTCAAACATTTTAAAGATTATAAAGTAAAAAAGTTACAGTAAGTTAAAGATTAATTTATTGAAGAAAGAAAATTTTTTTATAAGTGTAGTGTAGCCTAAGTGTACAGTGTTTATAAAGTCTACAGTGGTGCACCGTAATGTCCCAGGCCTTCACCTTCACTCAGCGCTCACTCACTGACTCACCCAGAGCACCTTCCAGTCCTGCAGGCTCTGTTCCTAGTAAGAGCCCCATACAGGTGTACCATTTTTTTCTCTTTTATACCATATTTTTGCTGTGCCTTTTCTATGGTTAGCTATGTTTAGGTATATAAATACTTACCATGTTTTATGTTTGCCTGCAGTATTCAGTACAGTAACATGCGGTACAGGTTTGTAGCCTAGGAGCAATAGGCTGTAGCATACAGCCTAGGTGTATAGTAGACTATGCCATATATGTTTGTGTAAGTACACTCTATGATGTTTGCACAACGAAATCACCTAATGACACATTTCTCAGAACATGCTCTCTTCAGTAAGCGATACACGGCTGTACTATGCTCCTCTGAGAGTTCCTAAAGCACAAATTGTGAAGGTTGAACATATGTTTAATGATGTATATGATTGAGATAAAGGCTCCAGAAAGAGTGAAACTGGAAGTACTTGACCCAGGTGAAGGTCCAAGCAGAGAACAGAAGTGCAGTCAACAGGGCACATGGAGAGTACGCAACCAGGGAAGGCAGAAGTGGACAATGGGGTGGAGAAGTGAACAAAGGAACAGCAAGTTCAAGGAGCAAAACAGGTTTAGGGTCACCAATGGTGCAGGCAGGCAGGTGGGAAGCACCCTAAGAATCAAGGACACAGTTAGGAGTCTTAGTAGAGAACAGTAAAACTAGGGGAAAATATTGGGCCATGGCCTCAGGTCATCAAAGAAGGTGAGGCTTGATGGGGAGCCACTGGCCCTGCTAATGGTGGTAATTCTAAGGCTGGAGGTCCAAAGGCAGCTTCTCTGATTATAGGAGATCAAGGAAGCTCTGGGACTGTAAATAGTCTCCTCCCCCAGAAACAAGTAGGGTGATGGATAGAGGGATGGGCTGATTGATTAGAGGGCATCTGGGCGGAAATGGTTCCAGGCAGCAGGAAATGCAGTGCTGATGGCCCAGGGGGGCCACCAGACCAGAGCTGGAGCTGAAGAGTCTAGAGTCACCCCCCCAGAAAGCAGCACTGAGACTCTGAGGATGGACGTGCTCTCTGCAGAAAGAGTAGAAGGAGAAAAAGAAAATTCAAAGATGATCTTAGAAAACACCCCCTTCTGGCTGGGTAAATACATTAAAAGGTGACCTATCCTCTTACCTTACTAGAAACTAACAGTGAAGCGTGTGTTGAGGACAGGTGGGAGAAAGGACGAGTGGCATTTTAGAGGACACAGGAATAAATGTGGCTTAGCTCCTTGAGTTGCACGCTATCAGAGCTGCCCATCTGTGTCTCTCCTTCACTGACGTTATTGTTCACTGATGAGATGGCATCTCCATTGTCTTCAGAATGCAAATGACAACAAAACAAGTCCCTGGTTTCCTTTTCCTTCAGAGAAAAGTGTGGGTTGAGATATGGAAACCACGGAAATAAATCAGCCTCTAGATACAGATGTGTGCATGTTTCCTTCTCCTTGGGCAATTCCATTCCAGAGAAAAATCAGCAAGTCCTGCTCTTTTCTTGATTTGGTTTTCTAACTGAGCATACTCAAGCTCGATCCTGGTGACCTTGAGGCCATCAGCTGGGACAGCAATCTCAGAAAGGTCTGCCTGCCTCCTAAATGCCTCTTTTCTCAGCCTGAAATTCATAGAACTAAAAATTCTCATTTACCCACTCTACCCCTTTTTTTTTGAGAACCAGTCCAGAGAGAGAAAGTGGCTCACTCAAGGTTATTAGTGCATACAATGGATTAGATAGTATTTCTCAAATCAGAGGATTGTATGGGCCCCTTTTAAAAAGAGAAAAGGATATTTTATGAATCCCTATAATACATGCATGTGCCTTCAGGGAACCCCAGGCTGCAGGTAGAGGATCTGCGGATTAGTTCAGGGTGGCTGAGATGTGTCCTGTGCTCCTCCTACAGGCACCATCCTGAGCTCCAGGGGCTCATTGCCCTTCACAGCCCCACTCCTCCTGAGCTCCTGGTGTGTCCTATAAAAGGGCTTTCCCTGAGCAATTTTGCCTCCAGGACTTTTCCCAGCCCCAGCCTGCAGCCTGCTCACTGTGTCCTGTGACCACGGGGTGGGGTACCTTTCTCTGTCTCTAGTCATAAGGGTCTCAGGGACTTCTTGGTTTCCAAAGCGCCCCCTGCCCTACCCAGCAATTGGTCTTTATTTTGCTCACCCCTTCTCTCAGCTCCACGCTCATCCAGAGGTGAGGCAGAAGAATGTGGAGTTGGCCTGGTGATGTCATAGCCAGCTGGGCCACCATCACATGACAAGGGAAATGCCAGAGGTCCAATAGGAAGGGAGAGCACCACCCTGGGAAGCTCTGATGGAATATGGGGTAGAAAAGGCTGTGGAGTCAAAGGGTGTGTGAGAAATTGAGCCACAGCATGTGAGAACTGGAGGGACCTGAGCATCCTGGACCTACTCCCTTGTTTTGCATATAAAGACAGTCCTAGAGACCCAAAGGGGCTTGCCTGGCTCCATGGGGAATAGGAGACAGTACAAGGTAGTGGTTAAGAGCAGTGGTCTTGAAGCCAGACAGATCACATTCCTGTTTCCTCATCATAAGAGACAAACCTCCTATGGTCGTGGTAAAGGCTAAATGAAATAATGGCAAGGAAGTGCTTAACACAATGTCTTCCACTTAATAAGAGCTCAGTACGTGTTCGCTGTGAATAGCAACAAAGGTGGAATTAGAAGCTCAGGTGTCCTGAGTCCTTCCTCCGGATGTCACACATCCCACCCAAAGGAGACAAATTCGATTCACAGGTTTATTTATGATTGAATCTGGCAGAAAAAAAACATGCTCTGCTAAGAAGATAAAGAGCTGCCTCAGATCAGAAAGTTATGAATTCTGGGCAGTTAGACATGTTTGCTGAACAGTTGAGGGACAGTTCCACCTGCCAGGATTAAGGATGGAGCATAGTGATGAGCATGGACTTCCCGCACGACATGAGAGGTGCTGCTAGTCGGGACAGCTAACACATGGACGAACACAGCATGTGCTGTGGTTGGGAAGCAGGAAGTCTTATCTCCAGATCATTATTCAGCCCAGTTTCTTCCTGAAAATTCGGTTTTAACTTCCTGATAGAGGAGGTTCCTGGATTGGGTGCTCCCTCAGCTCCATGCACTGCAGATGAGTACAGGTGCAATCGGTGATAGGTGAGCTTGTATTCAGTGGTATGGGGTTCCCAGGCTAAGGCCTCCGAGCCTAAGAGGAACCTGTTTACTGAAGGCAAACTTGAAGACATGCTGGGAATAACTCAGCTCATAGCCTCATAGGTTCTGGTTCCACCTCAAATCCTAAAGAGTCCGTATACACAGGGGTTCCTGCAAGAAGAAATGGAAATGGAGAGGTGTGGGGGAGGGACTTGGGAGGGAGGTCAGAGTCCCCAGGGAAGACTGGGGAACCTGCAGGGGGGTGAATTTGGAGGAATGATGCTTTCCTTTGGACTTTTCTGTAAATGATGCCCCACCCTTCCCTGCATTGTCCCCCTGGGGAGCAGTAGTGTTTGACCTAACCCAAGGTCATGCTCATCAGTGACAGGGATGGAGAAATGTCACTCTGGGCCTTGTTGGGACTGCAATCATTCAAGTGCTTTGCTTATAATACAATCACAGCTCCCAGCTCTGATTATTGGCATCATCAACATAATCTATTAATGGGTTTTGAGCTCCTCTGGGTACATGGCATTGTACGAGATGCTAAAAGGCGCCAAATACAGACTCAGAAAATGAAAGCGAAAAAAGAGCAGAAAGTGGACCAAACCAGGCATCATTCTGAGTAGTACGATTTAAATCAACTGGAATGCATTTGTGTGAGCTAATCTTAAAGCACCAAGGCCTCCCAAGTTCCAGAAGAGCATTAATTATTCCAGGGTCTTCTTTATCTTTCCTGTCCTCATTATTTCAGCTGCCTATTTTTAACTAGAAGTATTTAAACTTCCATTAGTTTTCCTTTTATCCCTTTTGTTAAGTAAACTCTCCCTTTATCACCTCTCTGCCTCTCCCAGTGTGGCTGCCTGCAGAGTGGAGAACTAGCAAAAATCTAGGAGTTAGAACAAAATAAATAGGTAAAGGAGGACTTGCCTCCAAATTGGCCAGACCTTGCTGTGTTTGCACAGCGGTGCCTGGATACCTGGTGTTTCTATTTGATGGTACCCTAGGAACTGGGGAGATACACTTTGCTGAAAACGCCCGTCACCCCAGCATGAAACGTGCTCAGCCCGCTTCAGAGCTCCAAACAGCTGCTCTGCCTCCTCTCATGCATGTGCTGTTCAGCTGGTGGTAAGAGACAGCATGCCAGAAACGTCTGAGTTTCCACCAAGACGTACTGAAGGCTGAAGACAGACGGCTGCTGCCGTATTGAAAAACTGCTCATCAGAGTTTCCGAAAGGGACAGATATGAAAGGTTCAAATGACCCCTTCAGGGTTTCTCCATCTAACCAGACCTTGAGCTCTGACTCTCATTAATCTTTAATGAACAACAAAGAAAACGTGTCGCTGGCTAATTATTGTGTAGGGTGGCAGATGCTTAGCGAGGAAAAGTCCCCAGAGTCACATCATTTAAAGAGACATTGTCAAAAAGAAAGTCTTATTTTGAAACAGATTCCCTGACCTGTAACATTATCTATTTCTTTTAAACTTGAATTACTCTTCTCTCTTTCTGGGACATTTAAACTTTAAAAATCTAAAGCAATCAGGTGATGGAATATCAAATTTGTCCCCTACAAGAAATTCTCATCCCTCCTCCGTGGAGTTGGACAGGAGGACCTCAGTGCTGATTGTCATGTTGCTTACCTGCACCGTCCTTCCCCTTTCTCCTTTCTTCCTTTTTCCTCAATTAATTAATTAATCATATCCCATTCTGGGCTGGGCTCTCCCTTCAAATTTTCTCAGCGTTTAGACAACTTCAATATGATAACTCTTGAATACAATTTCCTCCGGGGCAGAGATTGTCTCACCATCTGCATCTGGTACCTACTGCAATGCCTGGCTACACACTATGCCCAATAAATGCTGTTGAATTCAGTAAAATCCCTCATATGTGCCTTGAGCTCATTTGCTTTTTATTTCATACTGCTCTTCAGCTTTTACAATGGAAAATTCCTGGAGGGTAGCGTTCTTGTCTTATTCTTTCTCTGCCCTACTGCTAGAGCACAGGTTTATGCAATGGGTTCTCCACACGTGGGAGGACCTTGTTAATTATTTTTTAGAGTCATTTTTTTATATCAGCCCAGAATGCACTATAAGGTGTTCTATTTGAGTAAATATTTATATGTTCTCTATTTAAGAGGAAACTAAGCTAGTGTGATTCAAGCTCCTTTTATAGACAATTTTATTTTTAGATTTAAATGCAAGGATGTCAGTGCTCTATTTTTAGGATTTTATTTACTTCAGGACTCAATCAAAAAATTTTTAATTTAAACATATTAACCCCAGTAATATTCTAAACAGTTGCTAAAGAAGTGGTTTGGGAACATTAGAAGGTAATATGATTTCTAAGAGGCAACACAAGCTCACCTAGAATGAATCCTTTGAAATCACCTTCTTCAGTAGGGTGTGAGCTTATTGGGTTAGGGGAATGGGACAGACATAGAATACCTTGATTCAGGTAACCCCTTGGTCAATGTTTCCCTCAATATTCTGATAGATGGGTCTGTGGCAAATTGAACACCTTTATCCACAGAAGCACAGTGAGTGAGTCTTGCCCATCTCAAATAAAAACACCAAAGGACTCCGCCTTGACCCTTGGCTCCTCCACGTTTGTCATGCATGACCAACATGGTGGCAGAGTGAGAATCTAACATTCGTTCAGCACCTAGAACATTCCACATTCCAGGCACAGTGCATGGTTGTTATCTCATTGCACAGGAGGCCTGGGCTGCTGCTAAGGTGAAGCTTGGGAGCAGAGCTAACACCACTGGGGACAGACTCTGTGTTCTGGCAACGAAGCCAGTTAAAATTCACTGCAAAAGTGCCATTCTCCCGCACTTGGGTTCACAACAACCAGCTGCTTTGAGCCACAGCCTATAGGGGCTAGAAATTCTGGTTTGCTAACAGTTTGTGGGAAAAGGATTGAGGGTAATGAAGTGAGAGCAGATAGGAGGAGGCAGTCCTAATGATCACAGGTGAACACAAAGCAGTGGTTCCAGTGCTGGAGCCGCCTGGGGAGATGCTGCTCTAAGAGGCTGTGGACGCAGAGCCCAAACCCCAGGGAGAACCATCCATAGGATTCCCTGCACCGGCCAGACCCGTACAAGGCACCGCCATCATCCTAGCATTCAAGGGCTGAAAGAAGCTTCAGGAGTCAGCTAGTGGTATTTTTGTCACCAAATATCCAGGGAACAGACTTAAGCCAGGAAGAGAATGACCATGTCGAAGTGAGTGCTATAAACCAACACAACAGAAACCTATTATAACATATATTTTCAAAGCACTCTTCTAGTCATTCTACCATTTAATCCTTCCAACAATCCTGAGAAAAAGTTGATAAAATAGAGGAACCGTGAGCAAAGAGGGGGAGTAACTCACCCAAAGCCACCTGGCCAGTGAGGAGGCTGGCTCTTGGGCTGAGATCTCCAGACTGCTGATCCCATATTTTTCTTCGGGATCATGCTGTTTCTCCATGCACAAGCGTCTGCTCACACCGGGATAGACACCAAGAGGGCACAGGCCTGTGGGGAAGTCGCTCTGCAAGGCTTGCGGGAAGGGTTCCCCTGGCCTGTAGATCCCCACCTCTCAGCCAACCCCCTGCTCCCTGCACAGGCTGGCCCCGAGCAGCTGGGTAAGAAGCACAGGCTGTTTGTGCCTCCAGCTTCCAGCAGAGCTTGGGCTGGAATTCACTGAGGAACGGTTCTGCCAACCTTTCGATCCATGCCCCCTGCCAAGTGCGCCTTCCCTTCCTTCGCTGATCTCTTGTGAAGTGAGAGATGTAAAACACAACCAAATGCTAACCCGCACCTCCCTGCCAGCCCGGCCCTCAGCGCTGCCCCTGCTCCCAGAAACAATACCCTGATTATCATTCATTATTTCTACTTCTTAGTATTAAAACCCTTTTAATATGGCATTGAAGACCATTGGGGAGTTTTAAATTTCATGTCAGATCAGGATTTATGGGCTAGTTCTGAAATCTTACCTCTGGGCTCGATAATTGCAATTCCCTTTTAATCGCTCTCTTAGACACCTCTGTTAAAAGACTTCAATTATTTCCACACCATGGCCCCCGGGACTTGGCCAATCTGAATACTCACTTGTGTCACCCCCTTATGGAGGCCTCCGTGCATGGGAGCTCTAGCCACGAGCCTGGTTTGAAGGTACCGGGTCTGACATGTGGTCCCACCAAGGAGGCTGCCCTCCTGTGTCGTGACTTTGGGGATCATGCCCCCATCCACCCAGCTCCCCAACTCCCTGATAGAAAGCAAGAAACAGATGTGTCGGGATGTGCGTGCTCACCTGTGCTTGTTTTGAAAGCTGTACAATTCCGTGAACAGGCAAATGCACGCTGGGAATCCTTCCATGGGAAACAGCTTAAAGGAATATGATGCGGGCAGTCAGGCGGGAGGGCCAGGGAAGCTAGCAGTCCTTCACCTGAGCTCCAGCAAGCCCTGGGATGCTTTGGGAAAAGTAAGAGCAGAGGTTCCCTGGGGGGTTGTGAAGTATTGGAAAGAGACTCTCCCCGCCACCACCAAGGACAGAGAGAGGACAGAGGAGCAGCAGCAGCCGGCAAAGGGCAGCCCCCGGGGAGAGGAGAGCAGCAGCTACTGACCCAATAGGATCAGGGTGTAGTGATGGGGGCTACAGCAGGATTCTGGGGTGGGAATAGCCAAAGAAGCCACCGCCAGGATGTCATTTAGTGCTTTGTATCTGGTGACAGCAGTTTGTATGGGAGAAATGTATAACTCTGTATCCAGAGTCACTAAGTGCTGAAAAATGTTGAAATGTGGATCAAAAACATATGCTTCTTTTGGGAGACAGTGGGCTTGGTGAGGGGCAGAGCTCAGGCTGGGAAATGAGACATCATCAAAGAGGTTATGGAAATAAAGAGAAGAACCAGGACTTGGGGGCTCATATGTTGATGATCAAAGTCCTGTTCTTGGGTAGAAGCAGCCAAGAGGGGATGAGACTCCCCAGCCTTGGTGAGGAGGGGTTCCCCGGGCCCCTGGTCAGCAGCCTGCACAGCAACAGGAGGGACTGCCTGCACTGAAGGCCATTTATGAGCTGGGCCAAAGCAGGAAGGATCTTTGTCACTCGAGCATGGGTCTCCCAGTGCAGCCATAGAATAAGCTGGTGCCTCTGGCAAAGAGGGCAGTCACCCCAGGGCATGCAGAGTGACTCATTGGGGTACTGCTAACACAGCTTCTCATATTTATCACTTATATTAAAATAAGATATTAAATTTTCCTAATACGTAACATCAGACTGACAGGAGTACATGTCCATGCTTAAAAGATTTTTATAATAGAGGAAAATGAGCAATAAAATCTTTTATATCAGATGCTATTCTTGATACCAGAGGATTCAGTGGCACATGATCTAGCTCAGTATGGGGTTCCTTGCACACCCCCAAGCACAGACCTGCAAACGTGCACAGAGCCCAGTCACCACAGACCAAGGCCAACGTCCCCAGCAATGTTTTCTCAGTTCAGTAAAAGGCTTTGAGGACAGGCACCAGATACTGGCCCTAGGATCCTAGTGTCTGAGTTCTTGTCCTATCTAGAAACCAGGGTTTTAGTTCCTTCTGCTTTCCATGCCTGTTTTGTCATTTGTAAAATGGGGAGAGTCATGCATCACCTCTGTCATACAAGAATTGATGTTCGTTTTTCACCCGTGTGAAAATGCCAGGGAGGAGGGGGCGCCCAGCTCAGATATGTCCTGGGCTCCTCCACACACACACTCCCTCATGCCCCGACCCAGGGAAGGCTCTGGAACCAGGAGAGCCTCCACACGTACACACACCAGGCAGACACCCTGGCGGCCAAGCCCTGCTCTAAGACACTTCCCATCTGCAGGAGTCTTCCAGGGACAGATAGGACAGCACCAGCCTTGGAATCACAAGGCCAAGCGTGGGCACTTCCCAGCTAGTCCTCCAAGCACGCCCTCAGCCCTTCATCCCACACTGCCCGGATGTGTGACAAAGGGGCAAGACACCTCGTGCCTGTCGCCCAGGCTGGCCGTGAGAATCAGATGAAAGGGCGTGGGTGTGTGAGTGTGTGTGTGTGGGTGGGTGGGTGTGTGGAAACACAGAGCCCCCTCAGATGGAGTGAGTGTGCTGAGCCGGGGGTCCCCTGCCTGTCTCAAGGATTCACACAGCTGTGGCCTCAGACTGTGACAGACCTGGCTTGGAATCTCAGCTCTGTTGCTTACTAAACCTGGAACAAGATGATTTACTTCCTGGAATCCTAGTTTTCTCAGCTGTATGGGGGATAGCAATTCCTACCTCTTGCAGCTCTTAAGAGGGTTAAATGAGGTAACTATGAAGAATTTCTTGCTGGGCACAAAAGCATGCAGCTACTGTAGTCCCAGCTACTCTGGAGACTGAGGCAAGAAGATCGCTTGAGCCCAGGAATTCAAGTCCAGCCAACATAGTGAAACCTCCATCTCAGAAAAAAGAAAAATAAGAGAGAGAGAGAGAGAAAGCGCGCGCGCAAGAGAGAATTCTGAATTCCTTCCAGTGTCTGACATAGAGTTGGTGTCTAGGGAGTGGCAGGCACTATGGTAGCTATTACCTAATCTCAGTGTAACGACTGTTATCATCACCACCTGGATGACACCACGGGCAGGTTTCCAAAGCCAGAGACTCTTGCAGACCACAGACCCCTTCTGCAGCTTTCAGATCCACCTGCAGCAGCTCCTACCACACAAACCTCATTCTGTGGCCATTAAGAGTCTGAGGTTAGTGTCTGCTACTGGCCTGGGTGCAGAGGCCACCAGCCCCTTGGATCAAAGGCTCAGAGCTCTTTCGAATCGTGTCTCCAAACCTTCTCTGAGCTGTCAGCAGAACTTTGGAACCACCTACAGAGCTCACATGAGGTAGGAACTCACATGCCAGACTCTATCTCCCCAGTCTTTGTAACAGTCCATTCCTGAGTCTTCTGACCCTTGAGCATGCCCTAGATGGGAAGGAGGAGGGGGCTTCTGCTCTCCTGCTTGGCTCTGTAAGAAACATGTCAAACAACTGAACAGACACCAGCTTTCATGACCTATCACTAAAAGGCTTAGGCAAAGATATGGCTTTTACAGCCTCATCCCCAGGAGCCAGTTTTTATGGACTCTTTGGAGGTTTCTGCTTGGTTTGTTTTTAACAAAGCTGCGTTGTGCGCTCCCAGTGACTATGGTGGCACTTATAAAACAGTGGGCATCCAGGAAACCCTTTATTAAGATACTTTGCATTCATCCCTTGGCAAGAAAGATGGGCTATTCCTATTTTGTAGGTGACTAAGCCCTTATCAATTAAATGTGGCGCTGAAGAACTGAACCAGGCAAAACCCCAAAGCCTGCCCTTTCTGGAAAATTGCAGCTTCCAGGTTATAGGGCCAGGGACACTGTCAAAGGATTCTGCGTGTTCAGGACTTTCTTACTGTATATATTCGAAGTCTGAGAGAAATCAGAAGATGAGAGGAAAGGCTGGCCCAGTATCTGGAGATTCCTGCCCACCCCAGCCCCAGCCCGAAATCTTTCTGGCTCCTCCGTGCACCTCTGCCTCTATGTGGGCTCAGCATTCCTTAAAAGTTCCAGGTCACAAATCTGAGCTGACTCTCTAAAGTTATATGAAGATTGGTGGTGGCAGTCCCAGCCCAGAAAGCGGATCCCAGGCGAACATATCATTGGCACGATCTCAGGGCCTCTCGAGCAGTAATGTTTGTTGTGTTCTGGAAAGCTCCCATATGGCTAACACTGTAGAAGCCTGAATTCTGAATTTCAAATTCCATTAGTTTCTTTGAGCATGGCTTAAAGGGGTGAGCATTACCCTGGGCAAATCTAAGGGGCCTTTGATTCCCGGGTTATTAGCAAGTGCTTTCTAGTATCATTCTACAGAGGGGCCTCCCCAGACGGTACGGGGATTCATCTGGGAGGGAGGCAGAGGTAAATGCATAGGAAAATGTCCTGTGCAATTTCTGGCCCCAAGGAAAATGCAGTTGCTTTGTGAGAAAGGAATTGTTTTCTCAGCAGCCCGTGGGCTGTGTGTGTCCCTAGGCTGGTCATCACGTGGAAAGATGATGCCGTTCACCCGTAATCTATAAAAATACTTTAAAGTTTCTCTCTCCAATGAGTGGGGATGGCTCTGAACTATCCACCTGTATTACTTTGTGACAGCTGCCATAACAAAGTAGCACAAACTGGTGGCTTCAATAACAGAACTTTATCATCTCATAGTTCTGGAGGCTAGAAGTCCAAGATCAAGGTGTCAGCAGGATTGGTTTCTTCTGAGGACAATGAGGAAGAGGAAGTTCCATGTCACTGTCCTAGCTCCTTGTGGTTTGCTGGGAATCTCTGGCATTCCTTGGCACACATCACCCCAATCTCTGCTTTGCATTCACATGCCATCCTCCCTGTGTGCATGTCTGTCTCTGTGTCCAAATTCCCCCTTTTATAAGAATGTAGTCATATTGCATTAGGGCCCACTCTAACAATTTCATTTTAACTTAATTACCTTTATTAAGACCCTGTTTCCAAATAAAGTCACATTCTGAGGCACTGGGGGTTAAGATTTCAATATATCATTTTGGAGTGGGACAATATTCAATCAATGATACTATCCTTCCTGTCCACTCTGCTAGGACCAGGGGAGATCAGCCAATAATAGCAAACGTTACTTCCTCCAAGAAGCTTTTCTGAAAACTTCTCAGGCAGTGTTAGGCACTCTTGCCCCATACCAGTTCCCGGGTCCAACCTGGGAGGTGTATTCCTGAAGGATACCATGTTGATCCATGAAGAACGGCCCAGTAGGAAAAATCTAGAAAGGGGCCTCTGGGGACAGGAGCATCACGAGGACAATGTCCAGAGGCAGGAGAGCCCTGGTATGTGTGGGGAATCAGGTGGGTCCTGAGGGTACTAGAGAGCCCTGGTCATGTGTGAGTCTTCAGGAGATTTTTCCAGACATAGGGTGTAGAATGGGGCCCTCCTCTGGCCACAGGGTGGAGGTGGGTGTATCCCTGGGGCTCGGTTCTTCTCTGCCATGTGAAAGTATTAGACATGGTGATTTCTAAGATTCATGCCAGTCTTAACATCTGTCACCCTACAATGACAACATGCTTGCTACCGTCCAGTGTGGCACTATAGGAGACTTTGGGAGCTCCTCCACACCAAGGGGCCCAGAATGCCATCCATCAAAACCTCTGGCAATTCCCTCTGCTTTCCTGCATGGCCTAGAGACAGAAAGGTGGGACCCCTTTCCTGACCCACCATGGCCGACACTCCTAGCATAAAAGATAGGTTTAACAAGAGAAAAGTGTAACAAATTTATTTCACCCAAGTTTTATGTGACATGGGAGACTTCAGAAATGAAAACCCAAAAACCCAGGGGAAACTGTCTATTTTTATGCTTAGGTTCAATGAAGAACGGACAGCCATGTAGAAATGTGATTGGACAAAAGGGTCTGAGCTAACGGTGACAGACTGAGGGGGTCACCCAGCAGGGCCTGTCTGTTCAGATTGTTCTCAGCATCTCTCTGCAGCATCTCTTCCTCGCCCCTCCCTGGGATAGAGCAGAACCCCTCTGGAACGAGGGTCTTGTGACCTACTGTCAGACAAAATAGGTAGGAGAATTTCTCTGGCCAGCTCCTGCACAGGAAGGCAGGGAAGGGTAGAGTAACAACTCTAGTTTCTATGGCTCACCTTGGGGGAGAAAGGGGAGCAGGAGATGGGAAGGCAGGAGGGGGTCCGAGAGAACTTGCTTCTGGAGCCCTTCCAGCATGCTTCAGTTTAAAGCACTTGGCATGCCAAGGCGCCACACTTTGGGGCATCGTATTCTGAGTCCTGACATTGGCCACTCCAGCAAAGCAGCAGGGCGGGGACAGCTTGTGGACAGGGGACCTCTCAGGGCAGTGCTACTCTGTGGGCTGTCCTTGCCCCCCTCGTGAGGCCCCCCAGCCTTTTCTGGCTCACTGCTTATCCCAGCCCTAGAATTTGCTCACAATACCGCAGTTTATGGCCAGTTCCACCCCACCATGTAAAGTTTCAGTGCAGTGGCTTGACTTGGCTGGGGATTTATGGCTGAGATGGAGCCTCTGAGCTTGGGCGTCAGCATTTTGCCTGGCTCAGAGACCTGTGTGTGTGAACTAATAAATACATTAAGGCATTAAGTGGCATTGAGGCTGCCTCCTAGGGGAGCAGGACGGGCTGCTGGTAACAGGTGAGCATGGCAGAGAGGTCGAAGCCTGGGAAGTCCTAGGAGTCCAGCTCTGAAGTGGGGACACAGGATGGATGCACCAACCCCAGCCTTGCTCAGGACTCAGAGCCCAGCTGGAGGCAGGCTGGGTGGACTGAAGGAGGGATCCCACAGAAATGACCACATTGCAGGTGCCAATGTTGTCCTCATCCTTCTCCATGAGGAGGATGTATTTAAAAACAAAACTAAACTAAAGAACCGACCGCATTGATTTGGCTTGAAAGAAAAGACTGTATTTGAAAAGAACAGATGGTGCTAAAAAGTTATTGGAAGGAAGAGAGAGTTAGGAAACCAAATTCCAGATCCCAACTGGCCACTGGTGGGAGATGTACACACCTGCTTACAGAAAGAGAAAGGCAAAAAAAAAAAAAAATCACACTACTCAGAGAAAATTCACCACCCACCCTGCCAGAAAGATTGTCTGGCAGCTTTGTGGAGTGGGAAACCCCACTGGGATCCCCTCTTGTGGTCTCTTCTGTAATTCTAAGTGGTTTCTGGAATGCCAGCACCAACCAAACCCCTCTGCTCTACTTCCCCTGCCCACAGCTCCCCGATGAGGATGTTCAGCAGATGCTGGAGGAGGAGATGGCTTGCACAGGACCTAATCCAAAATGCACTGAAACAGAAAGAGGAAATTTGGGGTTCTTAGGGTCACCACTCTTGATTAGAAGTTTTCTCTCACTTGATTTTTTTTGCCTGGATAATGAATGTTCCTTTCTTTAAAAAAAGGAAAAGGCCGGACACAGGCACAGTAGCTCACGCCTGTAATCCTAGCACTCTGGGAGGCGGAGGCAGGAGAATCGCTTGAGGTCAGGAATTCGAGACCAGCCTGAGCAAGAGCGAGACCCCGTCTCTACTAAAAATAAAAAAATTAGCGGCTGGTGCCTGTAGTCCCAGCTGCTCAGGAGGCTGAGGCAGGAGGATTGCTTGAGCCCAGGAGTTTGAGGTTGCAGTGAGCTACTATGATGCCATAGCACTCTACCCAGGGTGACAGAGCAAGACTGTGTCTCAAAAAAAAAAAAAAAAACAAGGAGAAGAAAAATGCTAATGACTCTCCTATGTATTTCTTTATACAAGCCTGAGCAAAGAAGAACGTGTCTGAGACAATAAGATTGGGACCAATAGTTGCTTGGGAATCAACTGGCACTCTTAAACATTTTATTTTAACATGCAACTTCTAAGTGTGCGCTGGTTCACCGATCCTTGACATAGAGCCGAGCCCTTTGCTTCCGTGTGGTCTGTTGACTGGAGGTTCTGTGTTGTCTTTCACGTAAGTCACATCCACAACACTTCATCCTCAATGTTCAGTTTTGGCTCTTTAAAAGGGAAATAATTTCAAAATACTTGTGAAATAATCCAAAGGCCTTTTGCTGGTTTTCTGGATTTTTAAGATTTTTTTCCTGATCTTTTCTGTTATCCCATTCACACCTCATTCAACAGCAGTCATTTGTAGTGAGTCACCACTATAAATTATTTCCAAAGTATTCAGATTTCTCCCATGTGAAGTGTCCACTTAATGAGTACAGCTGCCATAAACCAGAAGGTGTGATACTTTTTCTGACCTGTCACGGCCGACACTCCTCTCACAAAAGGCAGGTTGACAAGAGAAAAGCATAACAATTTATTTCACCCAAGTTTTACATGACATGGGAGACTTCAGAAATGGAAACCCAAAGACCCAGGGAAAACTGTCTGGTTTTTATGCTTAGGTTCAATGGAGACTGGACAGCTGTGTAGAAATGTGATTGGACAAAAGGGTCTGGTCTAATGGTGACAGACCGAGAGGGACACCCAGCAGGGCCTGTCTGTCCAGGTTGTTCTCGCCCTCTGTGCAGCATCCCTTCCTCCTGGGTACAGAGCAGGAGGAGAAAGGAGAAGGGAGAAAGTCACCTTTCTCGAGTTTATGGCTTGCTTTGGGGAGAGGGCTTCTAGTTTCTATGACCCACCATGGGGAAGAGGAATTCTGGTTTCTACAACTGGCTTCAAGGGAGAAAAGGGGATGGAAGACAGGAGGGGAGGAAAGGTCAGAGAGAACTCGCTTCTGAGGCCTTCCAGAGTGCTTCATTTCAAAGTCCTGAGCATGCCAAGGTGCCGTATTTTGGGCATCATGTTCTGAGTCCACCAGAACAAGTGTAACTGACTCTCAGTGAGTGCATAACTCAAGTGATGGGAGGTGAGGGTGCAGAAGTACTAAAAATTAGCCTTGAACACCCAGTCACCTTAAACATTCAGTAACTTTGAATACTCAGTAACATTGAACACTCAGTAACCTTGAACACTCAATAACCTTGAATACTCAGTCACCTCAAACACTCAGTAACCTTGAATGTTCAGTAATGTTGAGCACACAATAACCATTAGTACTCAATAGTCTTGAACATTCAGAGGGCACAGGGTTTTCCACTGACTGTAAAATGTAGATCTTGTGCTAATCCAGCAAGCAAATTGGTCACATGGAGGCCAGTTAAGAACACTTCTCATTTATTTCTCCTTACACCTGTGATTATGATCAGTCTACTCCTCCCCACCCTCTTCCAATGATTTAGAGGCTAGATCTATAGAGATAGATTATCAGTCTCCTACTTTCTGGCCTGCTATAATAGAGCAAAGAAAAAAATCTTAGCCAGAGACCAGGGTAGGTGCCTGTCTCTCACAAGCCTGTGTATTCCAACACAGATTGAAGGATACAGAACTGGAGTAGGGAAGGAACAGGGCAGGCTAGGGGAACGTTGAGAAGGGCGAAAATATTTCTAGGATACACCCTTTCCTAAGTATTGCTGTCCTTCTAACAGTACTCATCTCTGACCTGCCGTAAAGCTCTTCTAAAAAACTAATTACTTATATTTGGCATAAATTTAAACCTATGTGCAATATAGTAGAAAGTGTAAGAGCTTTGAAGATACAGAGCCTTGGGTTCAAAGCGCCTCTTAGCACTTACTACACAGACAGGTTATGTAAGCTCTCTGAGCCTCAAGTTTCTCACTTATAAAACATGGATAATAATATCTGTTTCATGCATTTGTTGTTGAAAACAAAATGAAATAAAGTAAAATATCTGCCTTAAATCCTTTCTGGAATGAAGCAGAACATAAATAGACACACACACAAATGAAACGTGCACCAAGTGCCTGGCACAATGTTCCCTGGAATATCTGCATTAGTTCATTTGTCTCTTCATCTTCATATGGGGGACGGAAAGGAGTCCTGAAAACTTTTATCTGCAGGGGTGGGAGGCTCTTCCCCAATACCCCAAAAAGCCCATCATCACATGGTCAGTTTCCCATTTCACTTTCTTATAGGGTCATCACCCAAACTGGGTTTAGGAGAGAGAAGAAACACTAACATAGTAACAACAGCATCAGCTAGTGCTTACTGAGTGTTAACTACCTGCTATACATTTCTTAACCATGTGATCTTCTCAACCCCTGTAAGAGTCAATTATTCTTCCCACTTCTTAATGATGAAATTCAGGCACAGGGAGGTTGGATCAGGTAGCTGGCCTGAGGTCACACAGCCAATAAGAGACAGAATTGAAATTATAAAACAGGAAGTATGGCTCCGAAGTTTCTGCTCTTAATCTTTGTATTTCTCTTGAAGGAAGGAAAGGAAGACGGAGGAGCAGAGGGACAGAGAGAGGAGAGGAAGGAAAGGAGGGAGTGGGGGAAGGAGGGAAGGGAAATTAGAAGAAGCTAAAGGGAGGCCAGGAAAAGAAACCCAAGACAATTCACTTTTCCTTTGTTCCAAAGCATAAGGAAAGAATTAGGGAAACACAGTTTGGAACATCTTCTCAGCTTCTACCCCAGGGAAGCCAGGACACTTTCCAGATCCCTGTCACCCACACCACATCTCTGATGAAACTCAAACTGCTTTCCAGCTGACAACACTGAAGTCTCAACTGGGTCAACCTGCGACCCCAGGGAGCCCAGCCCTGCCTCAGCCCCTCTTTCCCTCCCGCAAAGCCTGGGGCGGGGCACGAGCTCTGGCAGCTCTTCTCCACCAGCGGCCGGTGGAAGCCAGATCTCTCCTCCACCTGAAACCTCCCTGCTGCCCAGATCTGATCCTTTCCAGAGCACATTCATCTAACTCGTGGGAAACCACGAAGGGCAATTGAATAACAAAGCCAAGGCTACTTGGATAAAAGACCGCAGGCCACATGCTACGTGTAATTATTATCACAGAAAATTAACAAGCAACAAAGGACTTCACACTAAAATTTACATTGATCTGGCATTTTTCCCCCTGCTATCTCCCATAAAAATGCTTTAAATGCAGGCTGATTTAATGGAAACAATAAAAAAAATTGTGCTGAATGGTTTATATTTGCTGCAGAATTATTACAAAGTATATTTTAAGGAAAACTTGAAAGTTATATGTTTTCTTCCTGTAGGATAATATTAGGGAGCAATTGGCTTTTTTTCCCCTTTCTCCCTGTATTGATCTGGATGAGCTGCCACAGGCTCAGTCCTGTGTTTCTAACAAATCTTCACACCTTCACACCTTGTCTGGACACTTGTCAAGGGAGAGTCTTAGCAAAGACACATGTGGTGGAATGCCAGCCATGTGGCCCGAGCCTTGACAGGGTTATGCTTGGTAATAATCATTACGTGACTGGGTTCGATGTGATAGTACTTGGCTGGTTGTCTAATTCATGTGGCTTCTGTCATTCTTGGTCTAACCCAAGGGTTTGGCTATCCCAGCTTGGAGTTTTGTCACCACCCAAATGACTTGGTTCTCGTGACCAGCACAGAACATGGGGATGGCTGCATCTTATAGCTTCAGGTCCCCAGCCCGTTTCACTGGAAATTGAAACAAAGCCTCAGGAGGACAGTTTCTAACCTCAAGGAGCTTAAAAGGCGACGTAAAATGTTTATAACGACTATGGAGTCACACGAACCTGGATTTAAAATTTGGCTGTAAGCAGAGCATAAACTACCCTTCAATCAATGTTAACTGTTGTTGATCATATTATTAGCATTATTATTATTGGTGTTGCTGTGGTAATATTCATATTGACTTGGTCCAAGCCTGACCTACATCTTTGAGAACATATATGCATCAGATGGGAGCTAAGGTTGAGAATTCAGGTGCCCTCCAGGTCTCAATGACTGTAATTCTCTGATTCCTTCTGATTAGCTCTTGGCAAATGGGGAACCAAGAGCTATGGGATGAGCCATGGAGCGATACCACCTCCTTCCTGCAACCCCCAGAGCTCCCCAGTCCTTAGGCTCCTCCTAACTGGGAAGGCGTCATTATCACATGGATGGATGACAGCTAATATTAATGAATTGACATGAACTTTTAGATAACTCAGCTCCACTGCCACATAAATTTTGGCCAAGAATGTCAGAATCTTGTCTGATTTAACAGAAATATGTTCATTCATTTGTCATCTCATTCAACAAATATTTTTTGAGCATTTATGATGCATAAGGCACTAGAGACACAATTAAGAAAATAGGGAACTGAGACACGGAGGTCATCCTTCAAGTCAAAGCCAGTGAGAAACACAGACTCCTACCAACTGGACTGCCTATTCTCTGAACACTCATCGTCTACACAGCCTCTGCTCATGTGTTTATGCCAGTCTCTCTTTCTACATTGCCCTTTTCCCAATTCCTGTCCCCTGTTCACAACCCATCCCCAAGTTACACCTGTCCTGACCGACCAGTCAGAGTGTTTATTTTTAAGAATATTCATGTAAAGTTGGAGACATTTTCTCTGGCTGAGAATGCAGTTAATCAGAAAACATCCAAACTCTCAGGCATTTGGAGAGAAGTGCCTTGTTCCAAGTCACCAGGCAAATGAGGGGCAGAGCCAGAACTGGAACTGGAGAGCTCCAGAGAGACCCGTGGAAGATAATGGATGGTGACAGGCTGTCCATACGGTCCTTCTGGCTTCCTCCAGTTCAGACAGACACTCCCCACTGTCAAATTGATTGATGGAGGCACCAGTGCTAAGACAGTCACAAATCCCCAGCACGTGGATACAGCCACACGTCTGTTTCTAGGAGGCTCTAGGTCAGAACATAACCTTGCCTCTTGCAAACATAAGCAGAGCTGCCACCCGCCAAAGCAAGGAAAGCCGGGCCTTAAAGAGCTGGTTTTGCGACCACTGGGACGTAAGCAAAGAAAATGGAAGTGGAAAGAGGAGAGAGCTTGGATCTGTTTTTCACTGGGCTTTTGGCTGTCTCTTAAACAAATCTGACCCCAGGTATAAGCTTGCCCTTTCCAGTCCCAACTTCCCTGGATATAAAATACATGTTTGGCAACTGCTCTGAAAGTTATTAAAGTTGCAGCAGTAAACTATGGGAGGCCAGAGAATTTCAGACAAAAGTTATTGCATCGGTAACTCAGAAACTAATTCCTAAAACTCTTGACACATTTATCCAGAGGGCTAGTGCCAATATAGAAATGGAAATCATTGTCAAGGGCCACTGTGTACCTGAAATTAAAATCCATCATTCCTCAGAGCAGAGAGCTGTGATTTTGGCAGAATATGAATACTCATGCCTTTCACCGCCATCTTTCCTCAAAAATAGGTCTTTTATTTTTCAGAAAAACAAGGAAAATTCTGATCCTTTGTTTGTTCGTTTTCTGTCAGAACCCCTTGTTTACATTTTCTTTTCAAATATTTCTTTCTTTGACAGTCTCACATTTCAACCAAAAGGCCTCTTTCTCTTCAGCTGCACTGGTTTTATTTTGGATGGAAATCCTGCCGGGCCCAGTAACAGAGAACAAACTTTACAACAGCAATAATCCCTTCTACTGGGTCTATTGTACGGAAACTCAATACTCTTTTATTAAATGGCTGAAGAATTGGCTCCAGTGACCTGAATTAACCACAGAGAGCACGGACAGGGAATAAAGCTACCTCCTTCATTCGTTCCACAGACACCCACTGCATGCCCGGCTGCGTGCCAGGGGCCAGAGACACGAAGCTGCTATGCAGGAGCACCTCCCGAAAGAGGTCATTGAGTGCCTTAGGCAAGGCCCAAAATGAGCAAAGACAGAAAGGATTTCCTGGGATCCAGTGTTAGCAAGCAAATGCAGAAATGAGCCCTCTGATTCACTGTGAGAGTTGTGCCTCGACAGTGTGCCTCAGAGTTTTGAAAGTGCGTGCCCTTTGACTGCAATTCTAAGAATTTGCCCTAAGGCCCTATTTAGATAAGCGCACAGAGTTAGCCTCAGCATGATCATAATAGAGGAAAAAAATCAGAAGCAATGCACAAGTGGTTAAAAATGCAGTCACTGAAATGACAATGCAATCTATATTTATTCTTTCATGGCATACCATCGAGTGGGCAATCACAGAGCAGCACACATAGTCTGGTCTCATTTATGTAAAATTATCGCTGACAGGTTGTTCACTGAAATGGTGACTGTGGCTATCCTTGGACAATGGTGTTCTGAGTGACTTTTACTTTCCTTTACCAACTTTTCTGAATTGTTGGATTTTTATTTTTTTTTTATAATTAGCATCACTTTATACTTACAGGGTAGGAATGGGGTTTTTTGTTTAAAAAAAAACTTTAAAACAGAAAGCTAGTTTTTCACAAGAAAATCTGAGGCCAGGTGCAGTGGTTCGCGCCTGTAATCCTAGCACTCTAGGAGGCAGAAGCAGGAGGATCACTTGTACTCAGGAGTTTGAGACCACCCTGAGCAAGAGTAAGACCCCATCTCTAATAAAAAAATTGAAAAATTATCCCACCACAGTGGTGTGCGCCTGTAGTCCCAGCTACTCGGGAGGCTGAGGCAGGAGGATCACTTGAGCTCAGGAATTTGAGGTTGCTGTGAGCTAGGCTGGCTCCACTGGTAAGGAAGAAAGGAAGAGAGAAAATCTGAACTATTATGATGATTTTATGGCTGTATAAATAAGTCAAAACCCACAAATTTATATACTTTGGGTGCATGTAATTTATTATTCATCAATTGTACCTCAATAAAATTGGATTTTTTTAGAAAAGAAAAAATAAAACAATCCAAGTAGTTTTCATTCTCTGCACAAACTTGTCAAAGTAAATAAATATGTGTGTGTGTGTGTGTATATATATATATCTGAATCTATGTTGGAAAGTAAATTTGATGTTCCAATCAGTGACAGGAGGCTAGTCCAAGAGGTTAATAGCATGAGCGAGGTGTAAAAATGTTCATTTAGCTCATTCTCTGTTCTCTGGCAGTGTCAATGTCCTTGATTATAGATGGATGCTGAGCTCACCACTTCACCTGCTTCCATCTTCTTCTGTTTGCACCTTTTGCAAAGTCCACGTCAATCTTGGGTACCTTTTACCCCCAAATACATGCTTCAGTGCACTTTAATTTTCCTGCAGTAAATAAATACCTCTTGCTAGCTTCCCTTAAGTAACTATTAATATATAGCAAACCTGAGGATTCTGAGACTTTGGTATCAGAAAAAATTTCAAAAACCAAGCATTCTTCCTAGAGATAATATGGATAGACTGATAAAGGCTTTGAAGACTTTTCATTGACTCTACTGCTGTGTTTTCTCACGCACATACATTCTTTCCTTGAAGACTGGCCACCGAAATAGTCCAAAGCTTAACTTTCTTGGCTACCACATGCTTTCAACTATTTTTTTAAATTTTATTATGGAAAATTTCAAATATATACACAGTAATAGAATAATTCAGTGAACCCCATGCACCCTTAAACCAACTTTAACAACTAACATTCTGCCATTTTTTTTTCACTTCTCTCTCTACCCTATCTTCACCCTCCTTCCAATTTAATGATGGTTATTATTTTACTTTTTTTCCTGAGGTAAAATTTACAACTGGATATTTTTAATGATTTGATTTAATCTATCATTAATAATAGACAACATGGGGAATGGTTTTATGTGAAATTTTTAGCTTATTTTATAAAACTCAATGGGGCAAGAGCTGCAATTGCCATGAAAAGAATATGGCAAAGGAAATGCCAGTGGCTAGTGCATTTCAGAATTGAATCTCTGAGTTAGCTGGACAAGAAGGAAACGGATATTTGTGTGTGGCCATCAGGGTCCCCATTTTCCATGTTACTTAGGGTTTCATCTCTCAGTGCCCATGAAGAACATGAGTCCTGAAGTCACTGCAGGTGTGTGACCCTCTCTGCAGGTTAGGCTGGTTCTCATCACTGTTTCTCTCTGCTTTTCTCCTCTGCTTTCCTGTACAACCAGTTGGACAGTGCTTCAGGGAAGAATTGGGCGCCCAGAGAACCCATTCCGAGTGGCCCTGGAATACATCTCAAGTGGAAACCGAAGTTTGTCTGCAGTGGACTTCTTTGCCCTGAAGAACTGCAGTGAAGGTATCTGAGTCTGGTTTTCCCCTCCACTCCTTGATAGCCTATTGTCTTACGTGTGCCAAAAACCTGCACCTGTGCTTAGCTGGCAATGTGCACATTTACAAAGAAAAATGTGCACTGTTCAGTGGCTAATTCTGAAGAATACCAAGTGCTCCATAGCCTAGATGATCAATTTTCAAAAATCCAGTATAAGATTATATCTACTTAACTAAAAACTTGATCAAATAAAATATAGTCTTTGTCAGATAACACATTAGCTTAATTTTCTTGGCTACAAAATGCTTTCAACTATTTTTTTAAATTTTATTATGGAACATTTCAAATGTATACAAAGTAAATAGAATAATGCAATGAACACCATGCACCGTTAAACCAACTTTAACCATTAACATTCTGCCATTTTCATTTCACCTATCTCTACCCAATCCTCACCCTCCCTCCAACTTAATGATAATTATTATTTTACTTTTTCTTCTGAGGTAAAATTGGCAACTAAGCATTTTAATGATTTGATTTAACCAATTATTAATAATGGACAATGTGGGAAATGATTTTATGTGAAATTTTTAGCTTATTTTATAAAACTCATTAGGTCATGGTCCACTGTGTCATTGAATTCCTTTTGCACAAGTTCCACATTGTGAATTTATTTCAGATTTTATTACCAAGAGTAGATATATCTCTTCCAAAGAATAATTTGTTGATATTTTTTTTTTGCCTTCGCTGCCAGGAAACTCTGAACTAAATGCAATCACAGTAATTATATCTGTGTTGTTTTGTAATAAGCTTATTTCCCTCTCCCACTGCAGAATTTTTTTTATCTTCTATTCATATTTTCAAGATCATATTGTTTATGTATGTTTCATTAAACATGGCCTCAAGTCTGGCTGGTAAGGAAGATGAAATGAATCATCAATAGCTATATGAGGTTGATCTGTCCTTTATTCTTCAGAAGGCCCAAGTTCATAATTATAAACTTCCTTTATTATGTCCCAGATGGAAAGGATATAGGAGATGGGCTTGAATCATATGAAACTTCAGGAATAAGTTGCTTTCATTACTGCTGCTCTCCTTCTGTGCCTGCCTGTGCCCAGAGGTTCACTGAAGAGAGTGCCCCTACTTGTGCCATGAAACCTGTGATCTGAGAGGTCCAAGAATGAGGTCTGGACAAGAAGGAAGGCTGGGGAACTTCCAGACCTAAATTCTTAATTTAGACTATGTATGAACAACTACGAAGGCCCATAGCACACAATCCTCTGTTATGTACAGAGGCCTAGATTTGAAACTTGTGCCTCTTGGAGGTGGTGTATGAAAGGGACTCCCTTAGACAGGGGGGGCCACTGACCCCCAGCTCCTTGTGCTGCTGTGGCTCTTCATTCATTGCTGGCCTTGCAAGAAATTTTACAGCACGTATTTTGTTGTTGTTGTTGTTGTTGTTGTTGTTGTTGTTGTTGTTTAGTCAAAACTGATTTATGTGCGGGAAAGAGAAAAACCGCAATAATGTGATAGAACTGTTAGAACCACAGTTCAAGTTGAAAAGGTGGTTAACAAGCGATATGAAGCAATGTACAAGAAACATGTGGCTTGGGAGCAAGCCAGGAGTTTGTACAAATGTGTCTGCACTCATGAACTTGAGATTTGTGAATGTCTCTGGACATGATCAGTCCTCACAGATGTCAAGGATCTATGTGCCATATGAAAGAGGCCATCTGTTGAAATGGAACCAGGTAACAAGAATGTGACAGGGAGAAGGTTCCCAGAACGTTCTCATTTGATCCACATCAGGAAAAGGGAGTAAGAGACTACAAAACTCCACGTATCAGGCCCAGCACAAACACTCCTGCAAAAATTTCTTGACCTAAAAAAATTCTTTACATGTTCAGATCCAAGGCTCTCAACCACGTGTACAGATGTTTCCTCCCTTACCCTGCAACTCCCTCTCACCTATAAAATTCTTCCTCTGTAGCTTGTGTTGCATTTGCAGTGAGTCTATTAGAGAACTTGAGACTTGTTTCTTTTCTGCTTCTTCACCCTTATGAAACAAATAGAATTTACCTCCCTAAACTTTCTCTAACGAGCAAAAGAGTTTCTGCAGGCAGGGTACCCTCTCCGAAGAGGCAGAAGACATTCTGCTTTTGATTCTCCAGGGAAGGTGGCTTGGCCCAGAGATCAAGGGAAGTTCTCACAGTCCAGCTACCTTTCTTCAGAGGCTCCAGATCCAAGAACAGACAGTCTCCATAAGGAAGCAGGTGTTCTCTGTGTTTCTTCTCTGGCTCAGACCACCTGTGGCCACCAAGGGATGTGGAGGGATTGGTGTGAATGTGCAAGGCAGCGAACAGTGAACAACAAAGTGCTCTCAGTGCTTCTTTAGAGCTTCTAACCTTCCTTCCTATAGTAGAACAAATTCAAGTGCTTACAGTTGGTGTAGACAAGTTGCCAGCATAAGATTTATCCTAAAACTGCACTCACCTATTCAAAGGCAAGGAGTTATTTTGAAGGCATACTCGAGGTCTCTTTGATGTAGACAAATGTCTGTGTTCTCTGGGGTCATTGCTCTGGTTAGGCATAAAGAGGACGAGATAAAATGAGAGAAGTGATATATTTGAAGGGGGTGGACAGGGCTGGTGACATGCTGGCCAGGATTGCAAATAGATCCGTGGGATGCCTAGTCTGTTTTTCTGATAGTAACTTGGTCCTCTCATGCTAAGGCACAGACAAAGCATGAGGGCAGATGCTACTATAGGACCCTGCAGCTCTTCCTTGGCCCACGGAAGAGAGGCGCCGTTGTAGTCAATCTGAGGAAGCCTTTCAGGGAACGTTGGGACAATTCTCCCCACATAGGACACAGGATCTATCTGTGGGTGTCATCAGGACAGAGGCCATGCCTATTTCCTCTCTAAATTCTTACACCTATCACAGTGTGTAACACTTAAGAGGTGCTCAGTTCATATCAGTTGATATGGGCTAATTGCAGGGAAAAAAGCTAACATTGGTGGAGCATTCATCACACGCTAAAACAAAGTATCAACCCCCTGACCTGTGTTAGCTCATGCAAGCTTTACAATAACGCTATAAAATCGGGGACTTGTTGTCTTCCTTTCTCAGATAGGGAAACTGAAGCTCACAGAAGGTTCAAAATTTGCCAAGGGTCATTCAGTTAGTGAACGGTAGAGCCACACTCGATCCAAAGTTGGTCTGACCACAGAGCTGGTGTTTATGTCCACTATACCCTACTGACTTTGTGGAATATGTAGAGGCTGAGGTTTTTATTTATTACTGAAAACCTTAGAATCACCTTTGATTCTTCCTATTCCACTTATCCTGCACTGAAATGCCAGAACCCTGAGCTCTAGACTCGCTGCTGTTTTGTATCTGTCGCTGTTTAGATGTTACTGTTGGCGCCTCTTGGATTTACCTGTCTGGCTTCATTTTCTTAGCTGTGTGCTTTATTCTTCTTATATTCTTCATATAGGCAAACTTGAACTTTGGCAGCTGTCAGATGGTCTCCCTGACACCATTACTCATCCTTCATACAGTGCCAGGCAATCTCCTCAATATTCTCTTTCCTTGTGGCACTTTCATGAGACATAGGTAGCTTACTATTGGCACCCACATCAGAAAATAATAAGATACAGAGTCTAGACAGGACCACCTCGCTCATTTCCTGGGGCCAGGAAATGTCACTTGCAGCTACAGAAATTCTGCTTGGAAGACTTAGCTCTCTTGCATCTGAATTTAGTGAAAGGTAGAGCAGTTTTATAATCATTTCCCAATTAGTCATTTTGGGGACTTAACTTGAGGGACTTTGTCTTGTATTTCTTTATTTCTCCAGGGAACAGTTAGCACGGTGCTAAACACATAGAAAACATCACATAAATATGTGTTGACTGATTGGTTAATCAATCAATTGATAAATGCTGCTCCTGCTTTTATGGCTTTGGGCTATTACCTTCCTACTTCCAAAAGAAAGTAGCTGTGAGTAGAAATTGCTTGGAATAGGTTTTTCCCTGATAGATCAGTGAAGGAGCGATTTGTACATTCAGCACAGACAAAAGAGACATCAGCCTCCAGAGACACCCATGCCTGGGCTCCCAGGGAACCCTTTTGTCATTTGTCACTCACAAAACCTTTCTTTAGAAGACAACCCAGAGCTATAGGATTATGCAAGACATTCATCAGGACCCCTCAACTTCAGAAACTCCTGCAAAAAAGCACGTGTCAGAGGAGCGCAGGACTAGCTTCTTGAAAAGCATTTGAAAAGAGCCAGTGTGCCACTGAGAAGCTCATTAAAATGCACAGCATTGCAAAGCCTCACCTAGCACTTCCATGAGCCTGGCCCTGTTCTAAACATGGTGCATATATTAACTTATTTAATCCTTACAACAGTGATGTGAGGTGTGCGCTATTATTATCATCACTCCCGTTACGTAGATGGGGAAATCAAAGCACAGAGACCTCCTGTAATTTCCCCGAAGTCACATAGCCGATACTGCAACAGAGCCCATCTGGCTTCAGAACCCATGCTCCTAGCTATCCCACCTTGCTCCTTCCTAGGAAAGGCCACTGCTGGAAGGGACCCCAGAAAGCATCTCATCTGCCTCTCTCACCATGTGAAAATTACATAAACAAAGACCCAAAGATTGTCTTTGAAATGTGATATATGAAATTGCTGACCAGTATGCTTTCTGCCTCCACCTTGTGGTTGGCTAGTTCTCAATTTTTCTAAGAAACCAATTCAGTATTTCCCTCTCCCTGCCCAGACTGGTCAAAGGCAGTTGAGATGGACCACTGCCCACCGGTCAATATGAAAGCAAGGCACTGCAGAGGAGCTCACCCAGGAAAGCCAAGGCGCTGTGAGCAGCGCCCGCATGAGCCTGCACACAAGTTACCCGGGCCGCAGTAGTGCTCCTTCTCTCACGAACCTACAAGCACCACTTCTGAGGTTTCCCAGGCCAGAGCCATGCTCAGCTCACTAGCAGATTTCTCGGAGGAAGTAATCTTGGTCCCTTACCCTACTGAGATACTTCCACACGCTTTACTTCCAATCCATTCATTAGAGAGTATGGCACAACCCTCACCTTGCCTGAGAGGAGTTCTCCTACTAATTTCGCCAGTTCAGGAAGGGGGAGGGATCCAAGGTGTCAAATGCAGTCCCATTACCACAGGAACACATGCCCACAAAGAGTTGCAGATGCATGCATATCTTAACCTCTCTGAAGCTGAAATGAGGATGTGTGAACTAGGCACACGGTCTTCAAACATTTTTCAGAAGTGAAATCCTTAGTTCAAACAAAATCAGAAGTCCCCGAGCAGCAGAGCTGCCCTAGGGAAGTGAGGGTGAGGGGCCCAGAACTCACCTGCTCCACAGCCCATGACATCCCCCGACAACAGGGCTTCACGAAACACAGTTTGAGAACTACTAGACAGTCTGATTTGCAACTCTCTTATTTACTCCAGTTTTTACAGTCCTATGATTCTACAGTTGCTTAAAATGTGAAAGCCAAAAATAGCTATATTAACCATATTGTCTTTAAAAACTTAGACTCTGAATATGGGCCATGTTCATAAGGCAAGTTCTTGTCCAGGTGGGTCCTGGCTTTAAGCTGCTGCATATGGAGCTAGTGTAAATGCTTCCAGTAAAACATGGGGGTCTCTCCCAACCCGGTCCCCCTGCACCCTACCAAAGACAATGATAAGCAAGGAAGGATGTCCTCCATAGGTTAAAAGGGGACAAGAGGAAATGGCAGAAGCTGGCTGATCTTGGGCTAGCCATGTGGAACCAATGGGCATCTGGAGTAGGCTCCAAATCCAGCCAGGTAAAATGAGGGATTACTTCATGGGCTCCTGGCAGCCTGGCCCAAACTGGGCATTCTCTGTTCCAACAGCAAGCAACACCTCAGTAGGATCCTTGGTCTGTGCTTGTAAAACTTAGACTACAGTGGCAGTCTGTCTCAGGGCTGCCAGCAGAAAACTCTCTATGTAGCAGACGTGGCCACCCCTGCATGCATCCACCCATGCATGCCACAGACAATTTACTGGGCGAACACTAAACTGGGTGAATACCGACACTTATACAAGGTGGCTCCGTGGTACAATGGATAGTGCATTGGACTTCTAGGGACACAGATATAAAATCGTTGTTTCTGTCTTGGGACTGAATTTTCATGTGGTGGCTTTAACATCTCTGTTCTACTTGGCACAGAACTGCTCCCCGGTGGGCACTCTTGACTTATATTTAATTTGTACCAGAGGTATTGAATAGGTGTGCTATGCATAGGGGTGTCTTCATCCAAATTAGTTCCAATGTTCCTTTCTGAGAAAGACCACAGAATGAGCCCTGAAGCAGCAATCAGAAAACCTGGGTTTACGTCCCCGTTCCTCTTGCTTACCGTAGACTAGCCAACTCCTCAAATCAGAAGCGACATTAAAGGTCTCCCCCAGAGTTTGCACATTGTTTTTTATTAATAATTTAAAACAGGAATAACAACTGTCTGTGGTTGTCCCAAGATTGCCCTCACTGTGAGGTCCACTAAGAAGGTGGCTGTGGAGGTCCATTGTAAAGCTATTTCACCTCTCCCGGCTTCACCTTTCCCGAAGCCTTTGAAAACCATGCTGCTGCCTTGCTGTGGCCCGGTTTCTCGTGGAGAAATTACCATGCACAGAAACAAACTGGCTCCTCTGATGCCCCCAAAGCTTTGTGATGTTAATTGAAGACCTAATGCCAAGTGGGTGATCAGAGCCATACACTGCCAACCTGAGAGGTGCCACCCCCTGTGGTGGTCGCTTCAAGGGACCAGGGACCAAATCAACTGTGCACTGGTGGGGTCTATTGGTTGGAAGTGAATGCCGAAGAGAAATCACAGTCACAGCCTTAGCTCCTCATGTAGTTCTTGTGCCTCACTCCAGGTGGAAGGTGAACCCCATTTTCAAAACACTCTCCCTCTTAACTCCCTACTTCCAAACTCTTCTGTCTTTGATTATCCTCTGTGAACTGACCCATTTAAAAAATAAGTATTAAAATTACAATTTCATCTAGCCACTGAGATCTACTCATGTTTCTCCAAACTTGCTCCCGGCTCAGGCTTCCGTTCCGTCTGTGGCCCCTGCAGCGTCCTCTCCAGCTCTCAGAGTCCTGCTCGTCTTTTGAATCTCAGCTTAAATACCATTTTCTCTAAGAAGTCTCTATTCAGAAATTATGTTCCATATACTTCTATTTTAGAATAATCTACTTCTCTCCAGAGTTATTTATGTTTCTCACTCAATAGATGCTAAGTTCCTAGAATCAAAAACTGTCTTTTTTCTTAAATCTCTGTATCCAATTAGCAACTAAGAGTGATTTTTTTTTTCATGGTAAGCACTCAATAAAGGTTTGCTTATTCCAATGTAGGAGAGAGATGACAGGCATTAGAACCAGACTGAATGAATTTGGAATCCCAGCTTCATCACTCACCACCTTTTTGAGCTTGGAAGTTTCCTAAATCTATAAGTTTCCATTTTCTCATCAGTAAATACATAAATATAGGCTTGTTGAAAAATTAAAATGGATTATTGTGTGCAGAGCCCCCAGCACAGTGCTCCAGCATCCCTTGATGAAGCTGAATCTACTACTCATTCTGGAACCAAAGCTGAGTAGTTCTGCACAGTTATCCCAGGATATATTTACAGATTCACACCCACCTTTTGCTTTTCCATCTGTGTCCTGTTCCAGTCACTGGGCAGAGGGAAAGTTTACCTCATTTCCATTGGTGACCCCGATCGCCCAGATCTGCTTTCTGATTCCAAAGGCAGCTGCTTCTTATCCCTCCAAAATCTATGCTTTTACTCCCAGTAAAGTCATTTTCTACCTTTGTGACCAGGTACACATAGTCCTTTGTGCCACTCGAAGGAGTAACAGTGCTGACTCCTGCAGAGATGGTTGGAGACGGAGGAAGTCCTCTGACATGCTTGTCACACTGCCTTCCTCCAGGCAGGCTGGAATCCAAAACAGCTAGGCAGGAGCAGGTGGAACCAAGAAGAAAATGCACTGACCCCTTCCTTCTCCACTAATGCATAGCTGCTGTTGACAAAGACGCCCTTACTCTGGAATGGCTTATTCACAATCACTAATAAAACCAATTAAAAACGCCCTGCAAAGTGCTTAGAAACAGTAATGCCTGCTTGGGTGACTATTTTAAATATTTGACCATTGGAACTTGCCCAGAAATGGTGCCAGCCACAAAAGGTTTTTAAATATAAATAAATAAGGAATGAACATGCTGAGGTCATTGTACTCCCGGAAGAAAATTACTTTCAAATTACAACTACATAAAAGAAATAATTGAAAAGATTAATCACACTAAAATAATTGGTCTATTTTATAAGTAATTTGGAGCAATATTCAGTCACTGACATCAATGTCTAGTAGTAAAATAGTAATGAATTTCATTCTCTGACTAATGTATTTATTTTATTAATGGTAATAAATGGTGTTGTTACTGCTTATAAATATTTCATAACTTTTAATTCATTAAAATGTTCAAGGAATTCCCAAAAGTATTTATTAGTTTTAAACCATCCTTAGTGTTCAATATGCAATTGCCACTCTGCCTGGGTAATTTAAAAAATTATTGTTTTGGGTAATGGGACTCTCTTTGAATGTGGAGGATTAAGCCCCAGTTATTAATGAGATGAATCCTTGAGCTAGTGATGAATAAGGGGTTTGGGAGTTTGTTTCCTCTTCAGGTCACTAACACCTCTCCAGAGCCGTTCCTTCAAATCTGTGGCTGTGAAATGAACTGAGTGGACCTAGATAAATTAATTCCAGAGCTGATAAGAGAAATGTCAGTTTAGACATTAGTTTCAATCCACCACCTCTCCCACACCTTCTCCGTCTCCCTGAAACAGCTGACAACAGAATTCAAACATTCCTACCCTGCTTCCTCTCTGTTTCTTGCATTCTCCAATAGAAGCTATAAGCAGCAAAATGACCAAAAAAGATGCAATAGAAAGAAAAGCATGAACAGTGGAAAGAGGATAGGATTTAGAGAAGCAGAACATGGATTTGTATACTAACCGAGTCATTTTGGTGCTGTGTGTCCATTATACCCCACCATACTAGACAATTCAAGTGTGAAATAAAGATGGGGTGTCTAGCCCAGGGTCCATGTGAGGGTGAAATATGATAGTGTATGCCCCACCTGACACAGTCCTGGCACCTAGTGGAAAAACCATACTCCCTACATCCAAAGAGCATATCATGGTATTGTTGGCCCAATGGCCTTGGCGACTCTTTATTAACCCATAGTACAAACAATTGGTATGAGTCATCAAGAAAAACTGTACCAGCAGTGAATTAGTACAACTCGGGGGATCGGTGAAGTCTAATGACATGCCCTAGAAGAGAAACTAGGTGACTCAGTTCCCAGTGCTCTGCCCTGTAGGTCTGAGATCAAGCTCACTGTAGGGCCTTTGGAGCCTCCTCCACCCAGGGAATGGCTAAAGGCATTTGGCTGTGGCACATTGGGAAGGACCAACAAGTTGAGATAAACTGGGTCCAGCACTTCTCACACTTGGATGTTTGTACCTGCAGGATATATATGATGTTCTGCAGGCATGCAAACCCACCAAATCAGCGTGGGTACATCTTTCCAGAGCTCCAGTTTTACCAAAAGATTGGAGTGGAGGGACATCTTTTTATTAAAACTAGTGTGGCTATATATTGAGTTCCCATGCAAACTGCACACAAATTTTAACATAAAGCATGAGCTTTCAAAGTCCTTTCCTGCTCATGGTGATGCCATATGGTTTGGATGGTGATTTTACCCTTCTCTGCCATGTGGGGCACACCAGGGGGCATTGATAAAGCACCACTCCAGGGAGATGGAGGAACACGGGTAGGAGGAGGTATACCCAGGCCTGGGATGGCCAGCTGGAGAGCTGGGGCCAGAGGGGAATGTTTCTTCTCAGTGCATCTCAGTGGGACTGTGGGCAGTATCCTGAGGTGACATCAGAGACTAGCAGGGTGGTCCAGCCTTCCAGATCGGGTGGAGAAGGGCTCATTTTCTAAAACTGACATACCACATCAGAGCAGACTCACCAAATATTAGATTTAAAAGTCCCTTGTGCATTGGCCTAGAGTTTTTTTTAAATTTCCCCGAGGACAGAATGAAACCTTTATCTGAAGACCTTGGAAACATTTTACTTACTCTCTGCCCAGACCCCTGGACAGAGCTCCTGACACTGGGGCCTACAGGAACCAAACGCAGCAGGCTTCCAGAGTGGACGGCTTTGCACGTGGAGTGAGGGAGTGTTTTGCTAGCCAATGAGCATATGCAGGGGTACAAGAGAGGGCACTGCTGGGATTTGATGGGTTTTCCTTTCACTTACAGTTATTTTAAAGTTTTGGTGTTCTCTGTCTTCAAGTTATGCTTGGAGCACAGTTTTTATGGAACTTGACTTTGCCCTTCTTGTTGTGATTTGTCTTGGGAGGAGACACGGGCAGGCAGTTGCTGTGCAGCTGCCCAGAAGGACTCTCAATGCACAATTTGCAAACCGTAAGCAAATGGTCTCAGAGATCCCTCCTTCCCTCAGCTCCAACACTCTGGAATTCTACAATCGGTGTTTGGGTAGATTAAAAGTCTTAGCTTTTGCTGTTTCTGCTTCATTTAGCGCTTAGCCAGCATTTTGTGTCTATAAAACGATTAACGAACATTGACTAATTACCCTTCATTAATCATTCATACAACTAGTAGACCAGGGTCTTATCATTTCCTTTTAGAACACGGGTGCAATATCCTGTGTGGATCCCAAGTCACACGTGTGGGGGTTGCTGGGCTCCCATGGCAGCACTGGGATCCTCCCGAGCTCACTGGGGAAGGCGGCCGGAAGGTGGGCACGAGCTCTGTGAGGGTACAACCACGCTAGGATGCCTTTCTGCTCTAATTAACAGGAAGGACGTGCCACATGGCTGGCCAATGGCAGCTGAGAGGCAATAAGCTTTAATTAGGAGCTTCTTCCTGGAAATTCACAAGAACATAATAAGTCTGTTGTTTTAAAAGGCCCAGAGAGATTGAATGCCTCAACTCTCTTTTGCTTTTGTAAGCTGATCCTTTCAATCATTTGTGAAATTTAAAAGTAATGAAAATACTGGCTCTGGACAAGGGCTCTGATTAGCCCCCAATGCCACAGGGATAGACAGATGGCACAAGTCTGGGATGGGGAGGGCCGCCCGTCTTCCTCCCACCCTAGGTTGTCTGTAGGTTTATCGTTAAGAAACACACGGCAGAGCGAGTAGATGAGCTGCCGTGTCCAGGAACAACAGCAGAACCGTCCCCTAGAGAGGGCCAGCTTGTCTCTGGGCGGGCTGGACAGGGAGCAAGCCCCCTGCACCCCACACCCCAGAGGTCAAGGCGAGCATGTGAGTGGCTCAAAGCCTCCTTCCTGTGGACCTAGGTTTATGCGTGTGTAAAGCTGCGGTGAGAAATTTCTAGAAATACATGATATGGATTAGGAGAGAACGCAGAAAGTGACAAGAAGAGGTGGTCTCTGTTTTCCTTATTTAACCATCCAGGATCAATCTCTTTCTCATTAGTGTCCAGGCACAAACTCAGCTCGCTCGCCACCACTCTCTCTCATCCTCTTTGCATGTCCACTCTCTGCCATTCTTCCCCTGACGTGGCCTTTTGCTCCAGACCTTTCTATCCTTCCCTTACCCGCGGCTGTACGTAATGCCAAAGCATCTGCTCAATTCAGAGTCATACCATTTATTTACTCTGTGTGATAATAAATAAATAAATGCAGGCAGATCATTTTCCAGCTCAGCTGTTTGTTTTGGCTTCTTGTGGACAGCCTCTCCCTACCGCTCCCCACCCCCAGGCTCTGTTCCGCACATCTCTCCCACGCTCGATGTCTTTGTCTTGTTGCTTGTCTGCTAACTCATTCTCACTTCTCAACTTTCTTCCTTTCCTTTCACGGGGGAAGCAAACTGGGCTGTGGAATTGGCTATCTGATCCTGCGGCCACCTCGGTTGTCAGTAAGCTTGCTGTGCCCTTGCTCCAAGGCAGCTGACATGGTCGGACTGGCTGCACTGGGGCCCGGCTGCCAGTATGCACAGGAGGAGTCTGCTTCTCTTTCCATCCTTACTCGTGGCAAAGATTCTCTGACTCTGTCCTCCCTGCCCCTCACCTTCTCCCAGTTCTCCTTTATCTTCAGGTGCCTGTCAATCCCTCCTTAGGAGACTGCGCATGCACACGCAAACAGTGAAGGGACTGTGTGGGGCATTTGGACATGGTAATCCTAAAGAGGGCCCCAGGGGCAAAGCCACTGGGCCTTTAGTTGGAGATTGGGGTCTGACCCAAGGCTGAGGTCTTTCCTGGTGTTGGTCGCCAGGTAGATAAGAAGGTCCAGCATTTTCCTCCTGGAGTAAAGAAATTAAATTGGAGCTGAGGTCACTTTCAGTACATGGGAAGATACTGGAAGCTAGAAAGGAGGGTCTTGAGAAAACTCTCCTCTCTTACAGGGTTAGCAAAGCACAGAGTGTAAACTCACGGCAAGTGCTGGAGATTTTTCACCTTTTCTTTTCCCAGTCTTGAATCAAGTCATGTTGAACATTCCAGGTTATCTTGGTTGTACTCCAGGAGTTTTTTCTAGGCTTTTGTCAAGGTTATAAAGGGTTTCAATGTCACCCCTGAGTCCAGATTAATAATGGCAGTAGTGATCCATAGGATTCTCTGAGAAAATGACAAATCTCAGAAAAACAAGGAGGCAGAGAGGAGAAAAAGAATATGAGATCTTTCCACTCTCCACCCCATGAAGTTCTCCTTTTGTGCCAAACTTGGTAGGAATTTGCCTACCTAGTAAGTGTCCAGATATAAAAGCAGGGCTCTGTGTTTCCCCATCACAACAAGAATCCATGCTTCCAGAGCCAAGGCAACAGACTTTATTAAAGAACCCAAACTCTTGGATTTTTAAAAATCATATTGGATTTCCATGTTATCATACTACTTGGTACAACTTCATCAGAAGCCCACTGACATGAGATGTCACCATCTCTCATCACTGAGTGTTGCTTTTCAGAGTAAAAAGAAAAATGGAAAGGAAGTCACACAGCCATCATTTGACGGGTTCTTTTGTCAGATGTAGGATTCCTGCCCACGCATCCCCATCCCAGCCCTTGGTTCCAGCACATAGACCATCCCTTTTGGTGTGATACGAGGGGTAGCTCAGTGTTCTGTCTGCAAAGCTCTAGCAAGCTTAGGCAAGGCTTTCTGTGACCCAAGTGGATGACCCAAGTGCCACAGCCTACTCAACTTTGCCTTCTGTTATTTCTACCTCCTGCTCAACCGTGACCCATCCGTTTCATCTCTGCATTGCTGGTATTTAGCTCAAAGCCTGGCACAAAGTGGAGGCTCCATGAATTTTTGTACAGTGTTGAATGAGTGAATGAACAAATGAGTCAAAAGAGTGTGGTGTGGGAACCATCTTTGAATGCAAAGCAGAGTGGGAAATTGAGACCAGTAGCTAGAAAATGTAAACAAATGTATCAGTATTTCAGATGACTTCAGATATCTATTTAATCATGTTACATGGGCATTGAATTTTGTAATTATAGGCAAAAACAGACATGCCTGGTAACACCACGTTAAATTCCAAATTCTCCCTGCCAATATAATAATAATAATAATTGCAGAAATGGGCCCTGCAGTGCACACCATCTAGAAACTCCTTCCCTAGGTCCTGCACACTGCCAGGGCTACCCAGGGATGCGGCTGACCATGCATGTGCCCCCACGTGATCTGCTTAAGGTATGACTTTGCCACTGCTCTGAGGATGTTACGACAGAATCAAAGAGCAAATGTACTTATATTTGTTATATTTCATCACCTCTCTTGTCTTCTGGGGCTTTGGCTGACTATATAATTTTTCACTGTTGAAAATCACAAGAGTCATATCATTTAGCATCTGGAAAGAACCTAAGGATCACTTTGTCTTCCCACCTCCTTTATTGGACAGATTAGCAGATCAAGGCCCAAAGAGCTTAAGCTTCTAGATCTACTGAGTGGCCAAGTCGTAACTTTTTCCCTCCTATTCAACTGTCTCTTCTACCTCTCCCTGCCACTTCTCAACCTTGGAAAGATTAGAAAATGGCTTTAAAGTCCACATGTTTCTGTTCCTCACTCCACTGGGAGCTTCGTGCCAAACCCTCAGCATCCAATGCAGAGCCTGGCACAGACTAGATGCTCAGGCAACGGTCCTTAATTGAAAAAATGGAACACATGGCATCCAGATATATTATTAAAGGGACGATAAGCATACTAGTACCTTATATCTCAGCTTGTATTTCCAAAAAGAGGCCAGCCCAAGCTCAGCCCAGGGCAGGGGCACGCTTAAGAAGAGAGCAATGATGGCAGGAAGAAAAGCCAGATGCATGATATAAGACAATCAGGCAGTTAGAAAGAATTTTAAACAGCATATAGTAGATGTAAATTTTACATTCTGTATGCAAAAATAAAAAATTCAACTGAACTTAGCTCTTAGAAGAAGCCATTTCCAATGATGGCAAATAGCTTCATCTAGCTAAACTCTGACACTTGGACATTTTCTTCTTCCCTTTTGGCTAAATAATCAGACAACTCAGAGCTCTCCCCTATTCCAGTCTGCTTCCTCTTCTTCAGGGCTGTGAGTAAAAACAGGAAGGTGTGCCGTGCTGGTGGTGGAAGAGCCATTCACTCCTGCCCGTACTAAGACACGCATTCCACATTGGCCTTTGCACATTGGGCCGCCCCGTGAGTGTGACTGACGGAGTCCTTGCTCGCACAGCCTTAGGTCCACATGGATCGCTGTGGCTCCATGCACAGATCTGTACAGGTCTGCCCATACCTTCTCAGCCACCTCTGGCCCTCTCAGGGAGGCACGGAAACCCTCAGAGCTCTCTCATGCTGTATTGGGTCCTCGGCCATGTCTATGAGCGCTTCCTGCTGCCCCACTCAATACCCCTGACGCTACTGAAGCAGTCCAGACAGAGCTAACTCGGGGCACGCACGTCTTCAACCTTTCTGGTCTTTCCCTCCTTCCCACGCCCCAGCAGGTGATGTCCCAGGTAGGGAATGCACGGGCCTGTGGCCCCAGCAGGTACTTGTTTCCTCTCCTTTTCCTCTTGGCTTTCTGCACCCCATCTCTGGGGTCCAATCCACACGCCTTCACACTCCGCTGACTCTGGGTTTTACAACAGGTCTATGTTTTGGGGCTATCGATTTTTGGTTCCAGATACTCAAGGCTCAGCTTTTTTAGACTCAAAGATGTATTTCACTCTCAAAAAGTCTACATCTTACTGTTAAAATATCTATATTTTCAAATATCTGCCCTCCCCTACCCAATGTAGTGAATGGAGAAAGCAATTGCAACTATCTAAGTGGAGGATGAGAGATTGTGTCCGCAAAGCTCAGGAAAAAGAAACCTTGGATAATGTTTCAAAATATTATCATATTTTGAATGACAGTTGTCATAATGATGATACTGTGGTATCATAGCCCCTGTCCCTAGATGTCCAGCTGTGCCTCCATCTAAACAATCACCAGAGAGAAGTATCACTGCCCCCTTTTAGAGATCTTCATGGAAAAAGTTTCCATAATTATGACAGGAGACAAAGAACTCAAAACATTTTAAGGTTCTAAGATGTTCCATCTATATCCACGCATTCTGAGTGTCGATTGTAATCGTGAATCAGGTTCGTAGAACTCTTTTTAAACCCTTTTGGTTTACACCATATTGTCTCCTAGCAAAACGTGATTGCCTAAGGCAAGATCCAGCTTCTGATCTGTTATGGCCAGAGTCGTCATTTAAAAGTACCACTTGTATCTTTTTCCTGCACAAGAGCCTGATCACCTATAAAGTTTAAAGACCTTGAAGCCGGACCCTCTTTCTCTGGCCCCAACCTGCCTGCTCAGCCTTCTCCATCGTGGCCTCTAACTAAATCTCACAGTTGGGCCCAAACAGATCAACAGCCTGTCTTCTGGACAGGCCAGAGAAGGCCATCCCACCTGTCCCAGTCCTGTCTGTTTATCAAGAACCCTCACTAACCTCATTTCATCCCCAGTGGCATTTGTGAGCACTTCCCATGGCTGCATCATTTACACCCACACTTGGCACTGACTGGCCTTAAATCATCGCTGCTTGTGACTGCTCATATAAAATGATTTTATTTTTAGTATAAGTCTGTGTTTTGGGCAGAATGTAGCAATTCTTGGTGCATCCAACACACATGAGAACATGTTCCTGCCCCCCAGAGGGTAAATTTCCCGAGGAGAGTAGGAAAGGGTTTGACGCCACAAACGCCACCTGCCTAACTCCGCCTCACTGAGCGTGGGTTTTTCGCATTGTGAAATGGGAATCATTATAATGCCGCCCCTACATGGATGGGATTAGCCTCAGGGAGACAACCTGTATAACACCTGGCACATGAACTTTTCAAAAACAGCTGATTCTCTTCCTTCTTCCCACTGGGGGGTCTGCATTCCCTCCTCTCCTCCCAGCCTCTGTTCACCAGAACGGGTTCTCCCAGCTTGCAGGATGGCAGGACACCTGGAACTTAAGTGCCCAATAAAGATGCACTTGATGTTTGAAAGGTGAATAGCTAGAAGAATTTATGAGGATAAATGGCAGGTTAGGATCACTCCATCACCCACGCTGCTCTCTGTTCCACCTTTTAGTCTCCACAAGGCGGCTTCCCCCAGCCTTGGGAGACCCCTGACCGCTGCCGTGAGCCCCAGCTCTCCTTTAGCCATTTTGCCAAGGAAGAGCTTGGCCAGGACCCCTGCACTGGGCTTAGGTTTCCTTGACGGTGAAATCCAGGGAGTGCGTAAGGAATGATGGTTGGCTCTTTCTTCAAGGATGGTGCGTCCTTCAGAGAGACTTGGCAGGGTTCCAGCAGAGCCCCATTCCCGCTCAGTGCAGGTGTGCCAGGGCCTCCAGCCGTCCCAAGCAGTGACGTGCGGCCCCAGGTGAGCCGACCTGGTTACAGTCCTTCTCCAGCTTCACCTCTGGCCTGTGTCTTGGATAAGTTGCCACAGCAACTCATGCTGCCCCGTCTCCCCTCCCAGGAGGGGACAAGAAAGCAACAGAAGCCCATGCCTCTCCGCCATGCCCCACGTCACCTTCCCAAACTGTGCATCTCTCTCCCTGCTCAGAAACCAGGTGTCTGCCACAGAGTGTGGGTAGCTGTTTTGGACACATGTATCTGAATTGCCTCCCTTTAATTCATCTCTAATCATAAAGGACTCTAATTCAATGTAGAACCTTCACTCAGTAACATCTAGATTTTTCCCATTTTGGATCTCTCCCTCCCCTATAATAATGAGGGACTATGAAGTTGGGCGACATTTTTAGGGGTTTAGATTTATTTCAGCAAGACCACTGGAGGGTTTCATAATCCCACTCCCAAACCGGGAGGAAGAAAGAAGTGTCTTGGGGAGGGGACGCCACCTCATGCCGTCAGTATTACCCCAGTGTTCAGGGAAGGTATTATGTTCTCCCAGGGCTTTTCACAAACACAATGCAATCTGGTTCCTCAGTGCATTTCTAATAACTTTTCTGAAGAGATGACCGAGTCTGAATTGTTGACTCAAATTGTACCAGCTTTCTAAGAATCCAGCTTTCAGAGGCGGGAATGATGAATTAAAGAGTTATTTATTTGGATTTTTAAAATGTGTCCATCACGGAGGCCTGCAGGCTTGTGTATGAAGATTAAAAGACACAATTCCCTCAGAAACCAGACTGAGAAACCTGTACGCAGCCCAAGCTGCAGCCATGCGATCCTGCCCCTGGCTCGAGAGGAGCAGTGGCCCCGCCAGCTCACAAAGCCGGAAGGCACATTTCGGTAGAAGCGAATGTTCCACGAGAGTGTGAGAGATGATGCCAGGCAATTTCCACCTATACTTCCAAGCCAAGAGACAGACCTCTGCACGGCTGAGCAGAGTGAGCTCAGAGAGGTGCCACTCCATGGAAAAGGCCATGCCTCCAGGCCCCTGAATGTGCTGTTATCCAAGCAATAGCCCAGCAGGAATGGACGGAGGCCCCCAGGAAGAAGGAAGCCTACGTGGGCTCTGTGGTCCCGGGAAGAGACATCCCCAGAGCCATTGATTTATGATGTTAGTGCACACCCAGGCCCTGCCAGAGAAGAGATCCCTGAGACCCCACATTCTTAGACAAAGGTTGTAAATGGCCACTATGAGAGGAAAACTGAGGCCATCCCTCTCCTGCTCAGGACCCCTGGAGAGGAAAGAGGCAGGTGCAAAAGGAAGGGAAGGGAAGGGAAGGGAAATGGAGAGGGGAGAGGGGCAGCAAGGTGTGGATGTTGATGAAAGCACTCGGAGAAACATCTTCCCTTTTGTCCACACGCGATGGTGGTGACGTGGTGGAAACGCTGGGCGGGGAGTTAGCTGTGTTGTGGCCATGTGAATGTGACCCATGGAGGAGAAACCACATATGCCTCGCGTGTCATTCAACACCCTGCTGGGTGCTGGGCAACGTAAACATGAAGGCGATTCCACCAAGACTCCTGACCTGAAAGAGCTCAGCCCAGCGGGTAAGACAGACATGTGAGGAAGTGAGTATACTGTGGTGAGGTGAATGCGGAGACAGTGCCATGGAAACGGGGAGACACAGTGGCTGCCCGGAGGAAGATAACAGCACACAGCTCCAGAGTGGGCTATCGAGGGCACTATAGAAGGGCGTAGAGATCCTGCTCATCTCCCGGGACACGCCCGGCTCCACGAAGCCTCTCCTGGCCCTCCTCCCTCTCCCCGCAGCTTTCAGCCTTTCCTCCCAACTGCGGACACACCCTCGAGGAGAATCTTTCCACTCCCTGTCACAGGTCCAACACCACCTCGCTCTAATGTGCTGTCAAGTCCAAGGACCGTGATTCACCCACGTTTGCCTCTGTAGCACCTAGAATATTGATGTTGAATATTGTGTGCCAGATTGTGGGTTGCTAATCAGAAAAGGAAGGAAAGAAGGAATGAAGGGAGGGAGGGAGGAAGGAAAGAAGGAAGGAAGGAAGAAATGGAAGGAAAGAGGGGAGGAGGGAGAAAAGAGTTGAATTTATTAAACTTCCAGCACTTCTCTCCATGACCACCTGTCCTCCTGTGTGGCTCCCTTTCTCCTCCCTGCAATAGGTCCTTCTCCAAGTCTGTCCCTCTCTCCCCTCTTCTCTTCAATCCTTCCTCCCTGCCACCTACCCATCCCAGCCTGAGCCCTCCCTTGCCCCTTCCATCCTTAGTCATCTTCTGTTTCTCCTCCGGGTCCTGCCCTTGTCTCCCTTGCTGTCTGACCCCTAAGCCTCTGTGTCCTTCCTCCCTCTGTCTCTCGCTCATTCTCATGACTTACAGTGGGGCCAGAGGTTTGATGTGAAGGACAGGACGGGCAAAAGATCATTTGTTTCAAAAGCAGCCCATCTCCTTAGGCCTTAGGTCGATGAACAAAGAGGAACCAGGCCCACGCTTGTGCCGTGGCAGTGCATAGGCCACGATATACAAGGCTCAGGTGGCCAAAGCAGGACTCATGGAGAGCCCACGCTCTCCAATAGCGGACTCAGTGACCCCACACTGCAGATCCCACAAGGACCGCGTGTCCCAGCCTTCTCGTTTCACAGCACAGGAAACCCAGGCACCAGAGAGACTAAGTTACTTGCCCAAGGCTACACAGGTGACTTTCCCTGTGCTGTGGCTGAGTCAGAAGCAGAAGCCAGCCCCTGACCCCTAGTGCAGTGTGTCCCCTGCAACGCGTCACCTCCAGCTCCAGCAAGGCATGTCATGAGTGCCAGGACTAACGCAGCTGCCGCGCGGGGAGTCGTTCTTCCTGCCAAGAAATGCGCCTGGTTATGGGGAGGAAGGTGACAGCTGTTTAATAGCCGCTCTGTGGGACGGTTCTGGACTTGGAATGTGGAATATTATCTCCCACTAATGCGTTAGAAGAGACGAGGGGAAACAATGTAATTATCCAAACGGCTGTTTTTCCTGGATGCCGAAATGAATTCTCCCACCCTGGTGCATAACGCTGTGGGTCTTTAACAATTGGTTTATGCCCCGTCTGAAAGCTGTCACCAGTCCTAATAGCGCAGGGAACTGTCTTGCCAGTCAGGGCTATTGATGTGAGACTGCCTCGGAGATCTGCCGGTGGAGTCGTCAGCTGCCTGAGGGCTCTGGAGAGAGTCTCCCCAACAGGGAAGATCCAGGGAGACTTCACGGCTCAGCCTCTGACAGCGTGGCCGCAGGGCCTCCCGCAGACAGGGCCATCCTTCCCTGCGTCTCTCCCTGAGCCCCTGGCAGCTCATTTACTCCCAGGCCCCAAGACCGGGGCAGGAGGAGGGTACAAGCCAGAGTGAGGATTTGGAGTAATGCCCCCTTCTCAGGAGAACTCAGAACAAATGGGCTTCCTACCGTTCATCTTTGAACAAACCTCACATACAAACATCAACTACAAAGCACATAAATTAAGCATAATTAATTCATCTCGTCAACCTAGGCATAACTTCTCTTCTAAACGTCTGTAGGCTTTTATTTTTACCACCATTACGGCACTAATGTTTTACCACAATCCTTAGTTATTTGTGCTCCTGTCATATCTCCCCCAAGATTGCAACTCTTTGATGACAAGAGTCAATGAATCATCTGTGTGTCCCCACAGCACCTAACACCTACCACAGAGCCAAACACATGGATGACACCCCATAAATAAAACTGCACAGTGGAGTAATTGACAAACACATGCTTCAGAGGAGGGCGTCCACTCTGGGCAGGATGGGCCCCGTGTCGGATGCCCTGGGCAACGTGCTCCCTTTGCGCTTCCTGTTCTGCAGCGGCCGGTGGGCTACACAGAGGCTAGACCTGGGAGGGTTTGGAAAGGACTGGGCAAGCACAGGACAGCATGCAAACTCACAGCAGTGTGCTATCCAAAAGTGGGTAGCAGAGTGCTACCCACTCAGGCCAGGTGGAGCTTGGGACCCAGAAGCCTCACTCACGACTGGGAAGATCCCCCAGAGAGGGAAGCGCCAAGACATAGAAGACCAACCGACTGAGAAAAGCCATGAGTCATAGCTTGTAAATCTGGTCAGGGCTTTCAGACTCTGGACACTTCACTGCCCTGGGTGTAAGAAGGAAATTGAAATGCAAGTGTTCTTCCCCACAGCAATGAGGAGACATTTAAACAAAGGCTACAAAGTCTCAGGCAGCACCAAAAGGCCAGGCTGGCTGAACTCTGTGTTAGGTAGGATCATCTTCAAGACAGAGAGAGGAGGGAAGGAGGCAGTGAGGCCTCCAAACCAGACCTCCTGCCCACAAATGGGATGGAAACAAATGGGATGGCACTGGTCGTCTTCTAGAAGGTGAGCTGGCTGAAGCAGCCCACAGATGGGGTGTTGGAAGCCTTATGAGTTGGATTTGGAAGTCCAGCTAGAGCATGTATTGATCCAAAAGTCACCCTCAGGTGGAACAGCCATAACTTACCTTTCCATGACAGCTTTTATTATGTAAAAGACTTTCAATTTCTGAGTCTGACTTTCTCACTTTTATTATCCTAATGAAATATCATGACTTGCCCCGGTCTCAAGAAAGCCCCCCAGTGAAGAAGGAATAGGACTTCTGAGCTAATTGACTAAGCTAGCGCCTCACTGAGAGAGGCTGGACACCAACCCTGCCAGGACCCCTTCTCTGCGAGGGGAACATTCGGAAAGCTGAATCACATGGTTTCAGTGGGAGCTCAAAGAGGGTAGAAGAATGGAACCAGGGGTGCAGAGGAGACCTGGGCCAGCTACGTCATTTGCTCTTCAAGGGCTGCAGTAGAAGCCTGGATTTGGTCCAGGGAAGACACCTGTCCTACCTGGTATGTTTGCAGATGCTACCGTGCCAGTTGAAAGGCTCCTTTTACCTTCTAGTTTGGGTCACCCTTCTGGTAATATATAGAATATTCTCTTATTTTCTTATTGTGGCAAGAACACTCAACATGAGATCTACCCTCTTAAATGCATAGTTCAGTATCGTTCACTATAAGCACAATATTGTGCAGCTGATCTCTAGAGATACCTAGAATATTCTTAATTGTGTATGTCTTCATTGAAAAAATCCTATGCTGGAACCATTTATTAAGCTCCCAAACATTTATTAATCATCTACAAATGTGTACGATAGGGAATTGCTGGTCCTCACAGAGCCAATAAGGTAGTAAAGAGGAAGGCGATATGACAAGTCATTATAAGGAAATTAAGCACCACCGTGGGGGAAGCTGTGGAGGCAGAGAAAAGAGCAGGTTATTGCAAATGGGAGAAAGTGTATCTGCACCCGCCTCTCACTGAGAATGCGGCTTATTTTATGGGGGTGTGGATGAGAAGCTGCACAGAACAGCAGGCACCCGCGGGCAGAGTAAATCCACATCCAGGTAGAACTGGCCAACAATCGACTTTCCTGACACTTGCGCAAACTGAAGATTGAAAATCTTGCTCTGGAGCACTTGGGAGAACTTGCTGTCAACCAGACTGTTTCCTGGGGCCAGACGCTGGGAGACTGTTGTTCTTATTTGGAGACAAACAAGATGGAATGCCTTAGACAGAGGTAGGCTGAACCCCTAACATTCTGTGTGAGGCTCAATTATTATATTTTATATATTGTATATTCATGTGAGATTTGCTCTATATTTACTATTACCTAATGTTGTCTCCATCTTCACTTTTCACCAAATACCAGAACATTTATTAAAAATTATAGAATGTGATCAGTCCTATCAGTCATCATTCAGAGATTTAAATTTCTAGGTAAAGATATCTTATGAGGACGTCATTGCTTATTTCAAAGATCAACGCCTATCTCAGTGCAGTCATCGTTCTCTTTTAAGACATTGCAGGTTTCCTTGTATGAATTGTTTATGACACACAAGAAAGCTTTAGGGGTGCCCTTAACGAACTCAATATTGGTTAAGAACTCTGGCTCTGGAGGCTGACATTCTGGGCTCAAGCCTCCTTTCTGCTGTATACCAGCAGTGTGAACTTGTCAAGTCCTTTGCTTCCCTTAACCTCAATTTGTTCATCTGTTAAAATAGTGGACCAAATGGGTTATTGCATATTCTGTGTTTATCATAGTACTTAGGGAGGTTTTACTCTTGACCCAGGAAAGGGCCAAGCCAATGAAATAACATTGAGCATCTCAGAAATCAAAGGTATAGTTTCTGAGCTATACCCTTGTTCACCATATATAAGAAAATAACTCTTTCCTCCTACCCTTCCAGGAAGTCCATAGCTCAATTCAGACCTCCACCCTCCTACTAAGTCAGTCTGCAGATTCTGCAGGGGGGAGAGCTGACATGAAAGAGCACGCGAGGTCAAACCCCAACTGGGGCTTGGCCCTTGACAAGGGAGCAGGGACATTCCTATAGCTAGGCAGGCCAGGGGCACAGGGCCTTGGGTTTGCCACAGCACTCGCCTGTGATCAAGAGGAAACAATGAGAGTTGACTCTGGCTGTGGTATAACCCTAAATATCAAAGGCATCTGCCATGAGAGTTGGCCAAGACTGCTGAGATTTCAGGAATAACATAACTGGTCTTTCTAGAAGCTGGAAGCAGTGTCGTAGTGTGCCATGTAAAGGAAGAGAGAGCCCACTTCTCCCTGGAAGAGTTACTGATGTCTTCAAAGAAGAACAGTCTAAGCTGGGCTTTGCCAGTGGGGGATGAATCTGGACAGAGATATGTGGAAGATATTCCAGGTGCTGGGGACAGTGAGAACAGCATTGGGGACGAGATGAGGGCTAATAACTAACATCAGCATCGCCACTACTAATCATTGCTGACTCACGTTTAGTCCCAGTCAGGTACCAAACTTTGTGCAAAGCACTACATGGGCTATCTCATTCTCTTTACCATAACCCATGTGGTAGCTACTTCTCCCAGTTTTAGAGACAGAGAACCTAAAACTCAGAGGCTTTGATTATAACTCATATTTAAGAGCAGAAGTGACAGCCATGTCCTGCCTGAATCTTTGTACCCAGTTTGATGGACGGACAGCCTGGGGCTTACTCATGAGCTACCTGTGAGTAGTGTGGTGTGGCCCAAGCTCCAGAGGGTAGGACTTGGGGGTCTTTGTGGATATGGGGCAATTCCCAGGCAGGTGGAAAGACTTTAGCCACCAATAGATTTCAGTTCATACCCAGGAACCCCGAGGATTCTTTAACCTGAGCTAAACTCAGGTATCTCCTTCTCTGGCCAAGACAGCCCAGAATAAACAGCACCCAGAAACTGCACGAGAGCCCTGCTATGTTCAGAGCCCAGAGGGCACACTTGATTTTCTTTATTTATTTAGGTGTCATTTTTAGTGTGATAGAGTGATTTCACCCCCCCGGTGGGTCTGCTCAGTCTCCCATCCCAAAATCAGGCAGGAGGAGTGGAATAAGTGTGAAGTTTCTGAAAGACATTTATTTATTGATTGAGCCAACTCTGAGTATGCAGCTTCTACTAAATTTCAGAACCAGAGGCAGCAAAGTATAAAAGGGTAAAAGGTAACACTCAGGTCCCTTAACTAGTACTTTCATGAAAATGTTACTTAATTTTTTAACATATTCTTGCCTGAGAATTTTTTTTCTAAATTAAATCTGATATAGAGAAGCAGTATAGCATAGAGGTTAAGAATGTGGGTTAAGAGTCAGACTGCCTAAATTCAAATCCTTGTGCCACCCTCACTAGCTGTGTGATTTGGGGTGAGTTACTTTAACTTCTCTGACCCTCATTTTCCTCATCCACAAAAAGGCAGTTATTATAATAATACTACTGCTTTTTAGAGTTATATGGAGATAAGATAAGTTAATACTTGTAAAGTGTCAGCGTAGAACCTGGCACATGTTTTGACCTCAGTAAAGGTCAACTATTATTATTCTGTGGAACAGACAAAAGCAGGTTGCCCAGGCTGCATCAGGACTGAAGGGCCTGCAATCCTGCCCCTTTGGCTCCACCCACACTCCCATGCAGGCTACTGTGGCACCTCCAGGAGCCCTGGGCAGTGGTGTGCTGGCAGATGTTTAGTAAGTGGCTCTTCAGGAGGGCAGAAGGAAGGGAGCCTTGATTTTGCCATTTGCCAATGTCCGTGGTGTAAATACTCCCATGATGGCCAATTACAAGACACCACCGTGAATTCACTGAAGGTGGAATTGGGAAGAGACACACACAGTTGGCTCCAGCATGCCACTCTGAGGAGCATTGTGTAGGAGCCAGGGGATCTTGAAGGGCCCTCTCAGCTCTGGCTTTTTATATCCTAACTCAGCATAGCCCAGACGTCGGAGTTAAGCTCCCCACAATGTTAATCAAACACCAAGAAAGGACAGACTGTGAAGCAAGAAGGAAAGAGTGTGGGGAGCTCAGGGTCTTGGGTTTTAGTGCCTAATCCAAAAGGCAGTGGGTCTGACAGCTCGGCGACTCTTAATTAGATGAGACTGAATCAGCAGAACTGCTTCCTGTAGCTAAGAGCCTTTCCCTTCGAATGCAGCCATTCAATTACTCCAGGGCCCATTGGGCAACACGCCTCGCTGAGGGTCGGGAGATTGGCATAAGGACATGCATCGCAGAGGCCTTCAAGGACAAGTAGGGGGTAAGCGTGAGTGTGTTTGGGAGGAGCACAGGCCAGGATGGGCTGAGAGTTGTGGACTTGGAAACTCAGGAGCTACCCTAGGAGAAGGTGACCTGAGAAGCAGAGATTACATGGAAACCATACTGACCGGGAATTCGGGGACCTGGGTTTTAGGCCCGGTGCTGTGCGACTTTGTTTCCCATATAAAAATATGGGAATTGTGCTGCCCACCATATGGTGGGCAGCAGGGATGTTGCAAGGCCAAGAGAAATCTTACCTGTGAATGCTTCATACAGAGGTAAGAGGTTAAGTCCTACTCTTCTGAGACACCCATTATCTGCCAAAGGCTTCCAAAACCAGTGCATTGCTAGGGCAGGGATCAGATACCCATTTCTGTCACCACAAAGAAAAAGTGGGCATGCTGTAAGGGCCTTCGTGGCCTAGGACTGGACCCAGAAAGCCATGGGAACCAAGAAAGCAGCTCTTCATCCTTCTCAAAAGAGGTGAAAGCATCGCATCTTTGATCTTAGGCATCAGGTACAACTAGAGCTTCTCTCTCTAAAAGTGGGATAATGAGAAAGAAGGAGGAAGAGGATGGTCTTCGGCACATCTGTCAGGACCACTGCTCTCCTGCAGGCTCAGGTGTGCTACCCCTTACCCTCAGCTGGAACGTGGCCCAAAGGTGCCACCTTGGCCCCCAAGTCCACCCCAGGACCTTTCAGCTCAGGCCACACAGCCAGCCAGCACTGTCTCAGTCCCAACTTCTGAAGAAATGAAGCTGATGAGCCCAGATCAGGCTTTTGAGCAAGGTCACTTCCAGGAAGGGGGCCTGTGGGGCAGACTCAGAAGCCAGTGCAGGGAGCAGTCATGGTCGGCCTCTCTGGAGCATTCAGCCTTCCTAGGACAAGTCTCCAGTCTTTTCATGTCCCCTCACACACTCAGAAATAAAATTCTGGAAGATCTTATGGCCAGCACATGAGACAACACTGAAGGTCATACAAAAGGTGCGAAGGTCAGTGAGAGGCTGGTCTGGGCTGTATGAGCTACCAAGGCCAAGTGAAAGAAATTCCTGTCTCAGAGTCAAGGTTCTCCTGTGAGTAGAGACCAAACTGGCTGTCCTTTGCTAAAAGTGTCAGCATTTGTCCATTCTCTCCCTGGCTTTGAGTCTCAATATCCTAATCAGGCAGAAAGAAGTACTAAGGTGTTCCTTGTGGAATGTCCATGAAGAATTCAGCAGGGGCTGAATGCATTAGGTTGAATCACATGAAATTGCTATTTTTATGGGTTCAAAATGGTCCAATGTCACCAATTTCATCTGGTTCAATAAATGCTTTCCCTTTAGACCCTCACTCCACCATGACCTCCTCCACCAGAAAATATTGAAACCTCAACATGCTGCCTTCGGGTCATTTGCAGCTCAATGCAAGTGTGTAATGGACAAAACACCGTTCCCGCTGCATAGACAGGAGCAGGCTTTAGCTCTGACACCACCTTGTAAATCCCCTGCCCTCTGCCCTCCAGGAATGAAGGCTTGCCATGCACGGGGCCAGACACAGCCCAGTCCCAGCAAAGCAATGAAAGCTCTGTGTTCTCAGGTTGGAAAATTCCAGAGAGGAGTCTTCCTGTTGAATGATGCTGTTTTTTTCTCTTCCCTGAAAACTGAGGTAATTGCAAATGCAAATACACAAAAAGTGAAAAATTGATGGTTGACTGATAGGGAGGAACAATGCATCAATCTTATTATTAATATCTTCTCTTGGAGCAGCACACACGCAGCCCTGCAGCTCTTCTCACACAGGGCCTGGCGGAGGAGGTGGGGGTGGAGGAAGGGGAGGGAGCCCGGTGGAAGCCAGAGGACATGGCCTGGGGGCCAAGTCACCCACTAGCATCAGGGCACTCTGGACTGTTCCCTTCCCTCTCTGGACCTCAGATTCCTCATCCAGAAAAGGGAGAATCAGCCAGGTGTGCTTTCACCCCGTTTAGCAGAGACAGGTGTGCACACCATCCAGACAGCCCTAGAATCAAAGGGGCTATGGGTGAGCTGAGCCAACCGGGGTGGTAAACAGGAGGGCCCCGCCCACCCAGCCACTCCCATCGGGGCTCTACCCCCGTCCCACACTCTTGCCTGCTCCTCTCCTCCCACGGCTCCGCCCTCCTGCCTCTCCTGCCTCTCTCTGGTCCTGGTCTCGGCTTCTTGAGGCCACCACACGACAGATGCATCTGGAAGTGCCTGATTGGCTGGCCACCTGGTCTCTAAACATCCCCTGAACTCTGAGATTCTGTCCTCTGCGCCTTTGCTTTAGCGTATTCACCACAGCTACCAGGCAGGCATGTGACATTTGGGGAGTGACATGGGACAGCAAGGCTGGGGAGGGCCTCAAGCAGCAACCACCACAGGGCACTTCCTCCACGACTACATGGCTCTGGTCAGCTGGAGACTGGCCCACTTGCTCCCCCAAGCACTGAGGGAGCCCCTCTAGGCTTTTAAAGGCATCTCCGCCTTTTCTTGTTACCTACATTCCCGCAACTAATAACAGTAATAAATCCATGCCTCCCCTGACAGTCTGCAAAGGGCTTCCGTACAGAGTACCTCGTTTGCTCTTTCCCACAAGCTCTGTCGTCTGCAGTCGAGCAGTGCAGGTGAAGGCACAGCACAGACATGCCGTGGTGTGGCTAGTCATCAGCACAGCTGGAACTAGAACCCAGGTGGCCGACTGCAGCCCAGTGGCCTCTCCAGGACACAGCGTCTGCCTGCGCTGAGACGTTCATCGCTTCCTACGCCTTCTGCCGCCGGCAGCTGCGAGGCGAGCTGGTAACTGCCACAGCTAGCAGTGGTGATAGGATCTGCTTCGCTGTGGCCAGGGCCGAAGGGGTTCTGGGTATCTGGAGCTGCAGGGACCCCGACAGGAAAGTCCTGGGGTCAGAAAGCCCACATCCTGCTCTTCATGGGGCTCAGCCCCGGCGAGCGCCACTCCTCTCTTATCCTTTTCTTCTTCCAACTGGAATCCTCTGCTGAGGAGTCTGTGTCTGCGTTTCCCATCCTACCCCCCGCCTCCCACTGAGTTAACCGAATTCAACCTGCCCCCCTTGGCCTCCCAGTCTGAGGCCACTTCATAATTTCTCTGCTGCAACTGTGGCCATAAAGCATCAAGTCCTTCCATGTGTTTGATCAGATTTCTCAAGTTGAGAATCTGATTTCTCTAGTTTATCTCTTAAGGCTGGACTGCACAATCGCAGGTTGTGGACAGCCTCGTAATTGGTTGCGCCTGGCTCAATCCCTTGTGGCTGAAGTGGGCGTCGTCTGGTTCAGAGGTGGCCTCCAGGTGCAGGAACTCTGGGGCAGGGAAGGTGGTGCAGGCTTTGGCCTTCCCTGTACATACTGCCATGAAATCATCTTTTCATAAAGCACCACAAACAGTTCCCATAACCAGTGTCTTTGCAGAAAACAGTTTGAGAGATATCAATGAAGCAGCAGTGGCTTCATTGGCTCTGCAGCCTTGGGCAGGTCACTTAACCTCTCTGGGTCTGAGTTCCTTCATCTATTAAACTCGCAGGGTTCATGGAAGGACAAAATGACACACAGTGAAGGAATGAGACTTGCATAGTGACTGCTACTGAGCAAGTGCTCCGTAAATGCTCTGGTTTCTTGGTTGCTATTTCAGTGATTCCTCCCTTGCCTGGGCTGAACTTCCCAGCCAGGTCCCTCCCAACCATCACTCTCTGTAGCCATGGTGACAGGAATCCTGCAGGTGCTGGGTCTGTGCGTCTAGCCTGGAGCCTTCCCCACAGTCACACTGTATGCCCCGGGCTGCTCCCTCTGCTCCCTGAGCATGGAGCATCCCACATTGACTGTGTGAACCATGTCTCCATCCCTCCCGCTGCTCACATGGCCTCTCCCCATGGGCTGTCACCTGACCACACTCTGCACATCCTTCATGCCACCTGCAAGGTGCTCCCTAAGAGCTGGAAATGATGAAAGGAGAGTCCATCACCCAGGGCACAGGTTGCCCCTGATTTTTGCACAGGCGAATTTAAAACAGTCCAGGTGTGGGGGACCCTGCTTCCTGGAGGCAGAGTAGTTTTGTGTCTAGATGAACATCTCTCTTCAGCCACTGCCCCCTGCCCTCGTAGAAGCCATGCCAATTGCCTCAGCATAATGCACTCTGATCTCCCCACTGTGATCCATAATGGATTATTAAGGCAACGTTGCCCCATGAATCTCAGCCTATGAGGCAGCAATCACAAACAAGCAGTTTGAAACGACTGTCCCCTGATGAGGCCACAAAAAAAAAACAGAGGCCAAAACCCAGGCTGTGGCCTGTTGTTGAGAACACGGTCAGAGTGTGCTCAAGAACCAAGCGGCCAGGCCACACCGCAGGCCAGAAGAACCTCTGCTTCCTGGGAATTGAGCTCAGTAAGCCTTGTAGACGAAAGCTGACTTCACGTCTTCTCTAGGCCCATGGAGAGGGTGGCCCTGCAACCTATTTCTAGCGGGGAGAGTGATGGTGAGACAGCAGCATTCACCAAGCCTTACTCTTGTCAAGCAGCGCCAAGAGCCTAATGGACAGTAACTCATTTGCTCTTCACAAAGGCCCAGGGAAGGAGGTTCCCCCATCATCCCCATTACACTTACAAGAAACTGAGTCATAGGATAAAACATCTGCCCAAGCTCACAGACCAGGCATGTGATGGAGCCAAGGGTCACTCAGGCAACCTGTCTGCAGGCCACTGAAGGCTGCCGATTGAGTTTGGGTCCCTTGATGGGAAGTCCTCCTCAGTGGACATTGTTAACAAAGCAGAGCATTGAATTAGGAATCTGTCCTTCCCATGGGAATTGTCAGCAGCAGAAATGGGTCTGCCTTCAGCTCTGCCTCGTTCTTTCCCTGTGATCTGGGCAAGAACCAAACCTCTTAGTGACTTCATATCTGTCTCACAGAACTATTACAAAGATTAAATTAATGTGTGCCAAAGTACCTCATAAACTATGATGCTTACCATATGAGCCATTAGTGTGTGTTGCATTCCCATAAAGAGCCCGTGCCTTGCCTTGGTCCTGCTACTCACTAGCTAACTGAATGGCCCAGCTGACTTTGTGAATTGGTATCTCTGAGCTTTGACCTTAAACACAGAATGACACTACTGCTATATGGTCACCTTCTCACCTTGCTTCCTATAGACCTGATTGTCCAAGTTGTCTTAGAGCCCGATGAACTGAGCCCGCAGGGGCCTCGAGGATACAGCGCAGCACATGAATGGAAAGCATTTATTATTACGGTAATTGTGCTGAGATGCCTTCTCCAGAGAGCTGCCAGCACACTTTATAGACATAGTTCATTCATTCTCATAAGCAGACCCAGATGGACCACCCTGGGGGACCATCTGGCCGGGGCAAGTGTGCCAAGCCAGCTTCAGAGTGATGGAGCGACTCGGGCTCACTAGGGTGGAGGTGGAATCCTGCTTCCACTTCACATGCTTTTGACTCCTGCCCAAAACTGGCACAGACCATGTTACATCTGATTTCACCTTGTCCTTGAGGGCCAGTTCCTCAGCCCACATCACATTGATGAGAAAGGCTGCAAGGAGACACAGCAAGCCCCTACAGCTGCCCCTTGCAGCAAAACCCTTGCAGCAGAGGTTCTCTAGGTGCAGTCCCAGCACCAGCACCAACAGAACTTGCATGATTAGAAATGCAAATGGTCAAGTAGGACTACCCTAGACCTACTGAATCAGAAATTCTGGGGGCTTAAGAAGCATGACTTTGGTGCATGCTAAAGTTTGAGAACCACTTCCTTAGCATAAAGCCCAGTTACAGGTGCAAAGGTTATCTATGGCTCACAGAAGGTACTTTCTGCAGATGAAGAGGGTTAGATCTTCAGCAGGTCATTTGCTAAGCAGCCATTCCCAGGCTGGAGCCTGAAAGGCAATGGAGACAAAAGTCCCCACCAGTTGCTTCCCATCCTTCCACTTCACTGCCCTAGTACCCCCTGCACCTTAGGAGTGGATGGCACCATATGTCCAGTTCGTCTATATTTAAAAAGAAGTGAAAGGAGACAGGCTTCCCAAATTCTTTGCTTGAGGACCTAGAGTTCAGAGGTAGATCTCTGCTCTGTCCTCTAAGAAAAGGACCAAGGTCTTACCTGCAGGCTAACCCCAGCAGCTCTGAGTATTTGCCCTGTCACTTCCTGCCCACTCATACCCCTCCCCATGCAAACCAAAGGATGACCTTAGAGGTCCTGAGCAGTGTCCCCAAGTGCTCCTGGAAATAAGCAGGTTGACTGCCTGGGAAGTGTCTCCTCCACCAGCACAAGGGCCCACCTGGAAAGCCAGACTCTGAGCAAAGGGAGGTGCGAGGACATCAAGAGGAGGATCATGATCCCTCTCCTCAAGCAGGGTCAGAGACCCACCCTTAGAATATTACAGAAGGAACCCCAGACTGGTGGCCAGGAAAGCACAATTATACTCTGTCTCCACCCCTTACCATCGACCTGACCTTGAGCCAGTTTCCTCATCCATAAAATAGGGGTGGCAGGACCATAGCATAGGTTTGTTGTCAGGATTAAATGAAATCAAGTATGTTGCTGAACTTCAAAAAATGGAGAGTGCTGTGTAAATGAAGATCTTTAGTATTCCGAGTCACTGCTGCTCAAGGAAGACAAGTGAGGTCAGGGAAGCAGATGGAGACCAAGTCTGACCATCAGGGCAAGAAATTACGAGTCAAATTGTCCCACTGATTAGAACTCAGACCCTGGAGGCATGTTGCAGAGTGAATGGCCAGCTCTGAGGACTGCCTGGCCAGTCAGCTGCCTCTGCTCCATTCTTCTCCTCCCCACCCATTGACTCTGACAGATGGACTCAGGAATTGCTTCCCAGTCCAGCCAGTGAAATGGATGCAGTGAATAGTTTACGGTTCACCCCCAAGCCAGTAAATTCAAACTCCTCTGCATCGTGTCGTGCCTGGAACACATTAAATCCGGCACAAGACGGGACATAAAACATATCAGTGTTTAGTTGATTTGTTAATTTGGCTGTCAGTGGAAATCAGATGTTGAGATTCACAGCAGTACAAAGTAGCAATTGGTGCCTCTGTCAGGAGTACCGGTCTACATGGCGATTCAGAAGCCTCGCCCCAGCACCGTGGTCCTTTTGGGGAGATGGTGGCCCTGAGACACGCCGGCCAGCCATGGGTAAGGTGCGTCTCCCGATCCCCACAGCTGTCCTCACTTGTACAGCCCTGATTCTGCAAAGTTCGCTCGGGAGTGGGTCAGGGCTGCGACCAAGGTGGGATTCCTGAAAATAAAGCACAGACTCCATTGAAATGCTGCCTTCCCATGGATCTTTTCTTCCCCCTTCTTAAAATGGGTGTGATCCTGGCTCTGTCCCCTGGATTGATGGTGAGAAACTGATGAGATAGTGGGCAGGAAGAGTTTCGTGAATAGAAACGTAGAGTGAATCGGTGTCCTTAGAATGTAAGCTTCGGCCTAGGAAGGGAGAAAGAAGGATTGATTCACTCATGCTTCTTTGAGAGTAACTTTACTTCCTTTTTTCTGAATGTAAAAGTTATATATGCCCATAATAGAGCACATAACTTCAGAAAGGTCTAAAAAAGAAAACTCAAAGCATTCATAATCCTCCAGCTCAGAGGGAACTTTGGTTACCAATTTGATACATCCCTTCTCGTTCTTCTTTCTGTGTATATAAATGGGGTTTGCTATGCTGTTCCAATGGTCTTAGATAGAGATGTGTTGTTTGCTCATTTGGTTGGTTTTTTTCAATTAAATTATCATGACAATTTTCTCATGTTAGTGAAAGTTCCTCAAAAACATCTCTGTGTGATACAGGTGTGCCAGCTTTTATTACCATTTCTTTGTCCTTGGCCTTCTTGTTTCTTTGTTTTCTTTCATGGCATTATATTCCACTATGAGTCTTTGGGTATCTAAATATCTGATAATTCCCTATTTCCCAAAGGAAGTTTCTGAGAAGTGGAACTTCGAGGTCTCAGAGTCCAGATAGAATTTTTAAGTTTCTTAAAACATATTGCCAAACTTCTCTAGAAAAGTTCTGTCAGTTCTCATTCTCATCAGCAGTATGTGAAAGTCTTTAATGTACTATGTCCTTGCTAGGACGGAGGATTGTTTTAAAATCTTGGCTAATTGGATGCAGCCCAGTTTTTAAAAATCCAACCTTATTTGACTTGTGTGTTTCAGAGATAACACTGTTAAAAATGGCCAGATGAACATGCCATTGTATTGATTATACAGGTGCTTATGAAGATGTTGTCAACTAGAGCACTTATGAAAATTCACAAAACAATTTCTCTTGGAGCTCAGTATCAGGAAAAGCATTCATTTTTCTTTATACACTTTGATATTTACAATTGAGTCTGGGTCCCTTTCCGCTTTGTCTGCCAAGAAGCACAGAAAGGTACCTTAATCTTATCACGTAGACATCTTATGGCTCGTATGAACTAAAATATTACCCTTACATCACTCTGATTTATTTATTCCTATGTTGATATTACATGCAATTGCAGGTCACCTCAAATCCTTTCTTGAACAACACAGAAAACAGTTAAGTTTTTCATCTGTTGTCCTCGAAGACTTGAGCTTGTTTATTCCCTTTGAAGAGAAATAGTTCTGCCATCAGTAAAGTGGACTTTATAAGAAGATCCAAAGCAAAACTTATCACAGTGGTGACAGCCACAGTGCCGCCCACATCCTCTGACTCTTCTCGGTGGTTGTGACTGGTGGTCCTCACTTCCATTTCTCCTCTGAGACTTAGCTCGGACTGGTGCTCACAGAGGTCTCCAGTGGAGAGTCTTGGTAAAATTCAAATGAGCTGAACTAGGTCACCGCCCACCAAGTCTATCCCTTCCCATTCCCACCCTCCTCCCGTTCACCATTGGCAGGAGACTTGGGAGGTTCAACATGAGCATTGCAAGAAGTAGGCTGCTTAACCCAAAGGTATTCTGTGCACAAGCACCTTCTGGAGAGGTTTTGCTTAGCACAGTCAACTGTCAACATAAGACATCCCAGGCCAGCATATCTGGCCCTGTCGATGCCTTGGATGGTTCCCAGTCATTGACATTGGTGGTGCCAGCCCTTGGCCTGGACTCTGCAGTAGGCAAGGGAGGCCTGCAGTTGGCAACGCTCAAGGGAGGTCCCGAAATGGCTCTGTTGCTGCTGCCTCTCGTTAAGGAATCAGACTGCACAGCTGCCTGGACCCTTTGGTCTGAGCCAGTGTCCTCCCCACCTGGCACTTGCCGCCCCCCTTTGGCGTGACAACCATGCAACCAGCACAGAGGCAGCCCCGCCTGAAGGCAAGGCCCACAACCGTCCAACAAGAGACAGGTGTGTGCTGAGGGGAGGCAGGAGGAGACTTAGAAGAGCTCAGCTGCCAAGGCAGGCCAGTGGCTGCTGGGCAAGCTCAGAACAGAGCTGCCTTTCCATCCCCCACCCAGTGGGGAGACCGAGTCCCAGGTGGAGGGGTGGAGAGGAAAATGTTACAGGCCAGCCTCTCTCTGGCTACTTTCACAAACTCTACTTAATCCTTAGAATTACTCTGCCAAAAAAAGAGATAGTCTCCCCATTTTATAGAAGGGGAAGCTAAGGCTTAGAGGTCAAAGGCATCCAAGTCATGCAACCATATATTAAGTGGCTGCACTGAGCTTGAACTGGTCAGCCGACTCCAAAGCCTTCGCTCCCTCCACTCACTGTGCCCAAGGGGAAGCTGTGACCACGGGGAGAAACCCTGTGAGTCATCTCCAGCACATCATTTGCCACAGGAGGGAGCAGGGCCAAAGCAGTGATGTGACTGTCTGCCTCTCCCCAAGGGCCATGACAAAGCCACATGAAGGAGGCTGATTCCACAAACTGCTATGGGGAAAGAGGCTTCTCTTATTCCCACAGAGCTGGGAGTTTATCTCAGGCCTCCTTCCTGCAGAGGTGCAGGCTTTGCACTGAGCCAGGCATGCCCTTGGGGCAGAAGAGGGGAGGGAGGGAAGAAGGCTTCCCTTCATCTTCAGACCGGTCTTGGCTTCACTAAGAAACCCACAGCATTTGAACAGTTGTGGTGACTGCAGGGTATGGAAGGCCTCTGGGTCTGAGTGGCCTGGACTGTGGTGCAAGTCCTGGCCCTGTGGGGACTTTGACCTGCTCCCAGAGCCTCAAGGCCGCCAGCCTTGGCAGGGAGCTGCTGGGGGACAGCAGGGTGCTGGGGCCGTGGAGGAATCAGAGCCCCTGAGTCACCAAGGCTCTTCCTCCTCCACACCTCCCCCTTCTGCAGCCAGCGGGCACATCTGCACACAGACCCCTGTGCTGTCACCTCCTGGAGCCCTGTATTCCAAGAACACTCCCTCAGCTAAGAACCATCTCTGACATGCTGCCCTGAGCCAGCAGATCCTCCGGGCACTCCCCGTGCTCCCGGTTGCCACCCTGCTTCCTGAGCCTCCCTGACACCGCGGCAGCTGCCCTGCCAGGCCCCGGAGGCCCTGCAAGGGAAACAAGTGTGGGTGTCTAACGCTCTTCCCTGCTCCTCTCATCTGCCTTTGCAGATAAATGTCTCCCACTGCCCAGCTGCTTAAGCCTCGTGTCATCTTGGACTTCTTCCCCCATCATCCCATGGCCCTATCCTAACAATTCCACCTTTGAAATACCCCTCACCAGCCCCCTCCTCTGCACCCCACAGCCTTGTCCTGACCCCGGCCTCCCTGAATCCTGCCATGGCCCTCTGACCACCGGCATCTCTGCCTCTCCCTTCCTCACTCCCCTCTAAGATGTGGTCTGAGCCCTGTCTGCACAGTCCTGCTCCAGTCCTGTCCTTTTGGAAAGTATTTTAGATGCCCTTTGTCCCCTGTGGGCTTACAGTCCACCATCCTGCCTCTCATATATTCCTGCGGCTTCTTAAACAGCCTTTTCCACCCTGGTAGGTCTAGCATATTGAATAAGAGCACAGACTTTGAAGTCAGGCAGACCTGTTAAAAGCCAATGCTCTATGACCCTGGGAATCATTTTACAACTCCCTGGATTCCAGTTTCCTTCTCAGTAAAATGGAGATAATAACTGCTTCACATAGCTGCTGTGCAGTCTAACTAAGATAATGTATATAAAGCCCATAGTTGGAACTCTTTGGTATGTCATTCAAGGCTTTTATGAATTGGTTCCTGCTTGATTTCCAGCTTGGTTCCCCTCCCATCCCCACCCTCACCCCCGCTCATACTGTGGTCACACAGACAGCTTTGCTATGCCCTGAGAGCACCATCCCCTTACCTGGAGCTCCCTTGCCTTTTCTCCTTGTTTGATGAACTCCTGCCCATTCTTTGAGCGCAAGTGTCGTCTCTCTCCTAGAGCCTTCCTTTGCCAGCATTTCCTTCCCTCTGGGCCTATCATTCATTTGTTCCACTCATCTATTTCTCAGCAGCAAATGCTCCAGAGCATACTGGCTTGACACAACCACCATTTGATCATATTTTACAATTTTGTGGGACAAGAATTCAGGCAGGCAATTTTTCTGTACCCCATGGCATTGACAGAGGTCATGCAGTGGTATTCATCTGGCAGATCAACTGGTGTGGTGGGGCCAGGGTGGCCTTGCTGGCAGGTCTGCTGCCTTGGCAAGGATGGCAGGAGGGCTGGGCTGGGCTGGGCTGTTACCACAGTGTCCACACTTGACATCTCTAGCATGGTAGGCTTGGGGTAGTCAGGCTTCTTGTATGCATGCTGCAAGCTCTAGGGCCAAACGTATCCATGAGCAGGGTGGTAGCTGTGTAGCCTTTTATAATCTAGCCTCAAAAGTCACACGGTGGCCTCCATCACATGCTATTAAGCTAAGCAGTCACAAGCCTGCCCAAAGTCGAACGGAGGAGACAGAGATCCCATTTCTCAATGATCCTCTCAAGAGGATTTTTAAAGAATGTGCAGATAAGTTTTAAAACAGCCAAAAGTATGCTCATTTTAGAACTTATCATATTATTACTATCTGGCCATATATCTGCCCCAACACACAGGATGAGCTCAAGATTATGAACCATGTTTTCTTCATCACCCACCATTTACTGAACACCTACTCTGTACCAGGCACTCAGGCTTACCTGTAGTTTTTCTAAACCTTGAAACAACCCTGTGAGATAGATGCAGAAGCTCTAGGCAGTTGAGTACTTTGTACAAGACCAAGTGGTGGAGTCAGGATTCAGATCTGGTCCATCTGTCTCCAAAACCAATCTTCTTTTCTTAGCCTGTAGCATCTGCGCAGTAAATTGAAAAGATCAGTGGAAATTCAGGATGGCGTGCAATTTAAAAACTTCACATCAGGCCCATTTAAAATGCATCTTCCTTATACTACCAGGGGTTCAAAATGCATCTTCCTTATACTACCAGGGGTTCCATGGCAAAAGCACGTTCCTCTCTGGACCCTTCCAGAACCGAGAGAAGACACGTCTGTCTGTGCCCCTGCAACTTGGCCAGTCAGCCCAAGAACTGTGGGCATGGATGTTCCGCACAGATGTCCTCAGAAACCTCTCCCATCAAGTCTCGTCTGTTTTCTCGCCTATATTCTCTAAACAAAATTGGAGATTGTGTTCAGTAGCACTTCACTCTCTAGCATACAGTACCAGACAGAAATCTCCTGGGTGTTTGAGAAAGACTCATAAAAGTGGAAATGGAGCCCCGTGTGCCTGGGGACCTGCTGGGCCCGAAGCAGCCTTCTGCGTGACGTGCTCCATATTTAATAGCAACATCAAGGGCCAAGGGGAGTCTCGCTGAGCTGGGAGTCTCCCCATCGGCTTTCAAACTTGCCATCCACATTTATCACCATTACCAGGCCCTCCCCCCAACCACTTCCTCCTACACATGGGAACTCATCTCCTCTGTTCCCTGTTGTTGGCCGAGACCCTGACCCACAGTCGTGGGAGAAAGAGCCTTAGCGCTCACCCAGTCCAACCCCAACATCACACAGATAAGCAGACGGAGGCCGAGAGAGGCACACGCCAGGTCCAAGGTCGCCCTGCTCTGTGCAGCAGCGTCAGGTTAGATCTGAGGACTCCTCGCTGCCGGGCCAGAGTGTTCCAGCTGTGTACGCTGCCTCACACACTAGCATATTCCACCAGAAACCACAGAGAACGAGGATTTCAAAGAAGAAGAAAGAGAAGAAGAAAGAGAAGAAGAGCCTGAACTCCTCAAAGGGCCCCAGGGACAGGCTTCTCGCAGGAGGCTGTGCTGATTTCTTCCTGTCCTGCAATCTTAATTAGAGCTTATTTTCAAGGCCAGCATAATCAGTCATCTTCTTTTTTAACCATGGTAAAGTACATATAAAATTTACCATCTTCAAAATTTCTAAGTGTACAGTTCAGTAGTGTTTAAGCATATTCAACATTTTTTGTGCAACCAATTCCAGAACTTTTTCATCTTCCCAAGTGGAAACACCATACCCATTGAACAACTCTCCAAGCCCTCCTCTCTCCTGCTCCTGTAACCACCATTCTGCTTTCTGTCTCCATGAATTTAACTATTCTAGGTGCCTCACATGAGTGGAATCATATATTTGTATTTTTGCGACCGGCTTATTTCACTTAGCATGATGTCTTCAAGATTCATCCATGTTAGAGCATGTGTCGGAATTTCTTTCCTTTTTAAAACTAAATAATATTCCACTGCGGGTATGTATTACATTTTGTTTATCCACTCATCCATCAGTGGGCATTTGGTTTGCTTCCCCCTTTTGGCTATTGTGAATAACGCTGCTATGAACATGAGTGTGCAAATGTCTCTTCAAGACTCTGCTTTCAGTTCTTTCGGATATATACTCAGAAGTGGAATTGCTGGACCATGTGGTAATTCTAGTTTTAACTTTTGAGGAATCACTACACTGTTTTCCATGGCAGGTACACCATTTTACATTCCCACTAACCAAGCACAAGGGTTCCAATTTCTCCACATCCTCACCAACATTACTTCCTATTTTTTTGATAATAAACATCCTAGATCAGTTATCTTGTATATTGCAGTCATGTTTATTCAAGGAACCAAATGAAAGATAATACGCACAACAAGAGGCTGCTACATAGCAGGTATTCATTGCCCATCATTTATTATTGCTGTTGTTGTTTATCCTTCCTGCCTGCCTGTCATCCAGTTTTCTTTCTTCATTTGGTTTCTCTCAATTTTGTGGTCCTAGAGGTTTAGACCCTAACATGAGAGTCTTCAAAAAGAAGTAAAAACTGGAAAATGCAAGCAAATTCTTGACTCCTAGTCAAAGCAAGTGACCTTGATCTTTTCATAGGAGACTCTATCCCCTTTCCAGATTTCTTTGCCTGAACTGTGCCGATCAAACTGAACAACACTGAAGCTCCTCACAGTTCCTCCAAGGAAACCTGCTTACCCTTGGGCCTGGCTGGAAATACAGCCCATCCATTGCACACAGCTAGCCTGGGGCCTGCTCCCAGCCTCCCCCTTGCTTTGTGCCTGGATGGGAAGCACTTTCTGACTGTCTCTAGCCTCTCGGTACGTGCTGTGAATCGGCCACCTCTCTCTCCTCCGTGGGTGATGGCTCTCAGCAGCTGGGGCAGCTGCAGGTTCACGAGCCGCCCAGCCAGTGCCCCGTGGCAGGTACGAGTGTGCAGCTATTGTCCTGAATGGAGTTGGCAGCACTGAGTGAGGTCTCTGGGCACAGAGAAGGCCACGTTCACTGCTAAGAGCCTCTTGCATAATTTGCTTTTTATATGGACAAATCCCAGCTCTGTACACATGTAGTCATGGCAGTTGAGGCCACATGGAAGCATTTCTTCAATGAAATGCTTTTCTCTGAAATATCAATTTTAAATTATAAATAAAGCATAAATCCTGCTGCTGAATCCGCTACCCAAAATTATTTATTAAAGAGTATTATTCACTTACTCCACAAACTTTTATTGAGCTCCCAGGCATCACATGCTAGGTGTTGTTCTAGGCACCAGTGACGGCACACACTAAGCTCACCATCCCCTACGTGCTAGTCGGGGAGAAAGACCAGCCACAGAACTAGCAAGGAAAGTGTGTATTGCCCAGTTAGAAGTGGAAAGAGAAACAACACAGCAAGGAAGGGTGATACAGAGTGTCTGTGACTTGGGGTGGCAACAGGGGAGAGATTTTAGATAAAGTCACCGGGAAAGGAAAGTAACATTTCAGTAAAAACAAGGAGGTAAGAGAATAAGTCTCTTTTGGGTTCAATGAGATCGTGTATAAATATCAGAGGGTTAATGTTAACAATAAAATCTTAATCATTAGTTAGTACTAGGTGGTTTACAAAGTACTTCTCCATAATTCTCTCCTTTGCCCCCAACAACCGGCCCATGGGGACAGACTCTGAATGCTGACATTTAGGATCCTTCTTCCTCCCCTGTGCCTGGAGCTTGTCTTAGTACCTAGCTGGCGTGTCATTCCTCTAAAAATATCCTTGCCAGCCCTTTGAGAGACTAGCATCCTACTCGGGAATCCCAGCTGGCCTCACTGCCAGCCGCCACCCTCTGCGGGTTCCTGAGACACCTGTGTGCTCCCCTGAGCCCTGCCTCCAGCCTGTGTCTGCATTCGCCGTGGTGCTACGCTGGCTTGTCATCCACAGTCCTCCCTCTTGCTTATTCCTGGGGCTTCTGAATTTGGCCTTTCCCACTCTGGTGGGGCTCACGTATTGATTAAGAACACGGGCTTCCGAGTTAGGCAGACATGACATCCTAGCTCTGCCAGTGCTCTGTGACCTCAGGAATGATTTCACAAATCCTTGCATCTCAGTTTCTTCTCAGTAAAAGGACATAATAACTACTTCACAGAGTTGCTGCAAGATCTAAATAAAATAATGCATATAAAGCCTTTAGTGCAGGTCCTAGAGCATCATAAGCACTCGAAAGATGGTGAGGGTGGCAGCTGCTATGGCTGTGATTGATATCAGCGTCAGCACCTAGTGGCTGTCTCATCTCTCTAGCACGTAGCCGGCCCTTCCCCCATGGCTCCCAGGGATCCAGTGGAGACAAGATGGCCTCTTATCTAGTTCCCATAGGCCGAGTCCACCTGGCTCCCTTAACTGGAGGTGCCTCGAGGGGCCACTGCCCATGACCAGGAGCTCCTGTCTTTTTTCCTGCAGGCAGAATGATCCCTTCTCATCTTCGCACTCCCATTTCAGGCAGCTTTCCCTGCTACGTAATCCAAACCCTGGCCCCTGCAGTGGTCTTGGCCGCGGCTATAATTTGTTTGTGATTAGTATTAATTCTCCAAGGCACAACTGGAATTGCTCATTGTTTACTGAACAAACAAGAGGAGAAAATGACATGTTTTATGGGGAGCTGTGGTGCAAAGTGGCTAAATGTCACCACTTTTCGGGGAGATTAATGGCAAAATGTACACAGAGGTCATTTATAATATTAAAAGTAAAATTATTGGTGTGTCTTTTCAGCAAAGCAATGAAGATAAATGTCGAATAGGGAAACCTTAGGAAAAGGACCATGCCATGAAATAAAAGGGCTGTGGAGGCTACAAAGGAATCAGAAAATTTTTAATTCCTTTGGAGAGCTCCACCGCAACAATGAAACACATTCTGCGTTCCTGCGGGTGGCCTACAGGAATCTCTGTTGTTCTCAGTAATGTCTATGGAGACTGACTTTGTCAGAGGAATTGAAATTTTGAAACAAGCCCTCCATGGCTCAGTTGTGTCAGTGGGCAGCCCTGGTCCCACCCTAGCACCATCCTTCATGTGGCCTTCAGCTCAGGCCACCAGCCAGACCTGCCACAGTCGCCCCCAGCACGTCACTAACACCCGCCATTTCCACGTCTCCAGCCTCACCCAAGCTGCTGTGTCACTTGCTTGGTCGTTATGGCAGCAGCCTGTAAGGGAAGTTTGCCCACTTCCCTCGCCCTAGCCAATCTATTCTTCCTGCATCACTCAGAATGATCTTTTTAAAAGGCTTAGCAAATTTTTTTGATCTCTTGTCTAAGCTCCTTAAATAAGATCCATACCCCTTACCCAGCCCACAGGGTCCTGCCTGGTTGGGCCTTTGCCTCTCTCCACAGTCCCCCTGGTGACCCTTTGGGACCCTCAGGGACCCTCTTGAGCTCTGCTGGCCTTCACTCTGCTTCTGGACCACGAGCAGGTTCTCCCACTCCTGGCCCTGCAGTTTCTGCTCCTCCACAGGCTGCTTACATGGCTGATTCTCTCTCATCCTTCAGCATCAGCTCAAATGTCACCTCCACAGGGAGGACACCTGTGACACACCGGATGAACTAGGTCACTCGTGTTACTCTCTCTTCACCACTCACCTCCCAGTGCAAGGCACAGAGTAGAAGTTCTGAAAATAGCTGTTCCATAAACCCAAGACCAAAATGGATAGAGAAGTCGGGTGGAATTTCTGCTGTATCACCCAAAGGAATTAGTCATTCCTAGCAGGGTGCAAGGAAATGCCACCTCACCACGTTCTTGTACTTCAACTTAGTGATCTACTCTGTCCTCCTTTAACTACATTTATTAGCACTTGCTAGTGCCAGGCACTCTTCAGGAGATAAAGTAAGTGAAACGGACTCCCTGCCTCAAGGAATTTAGAATTTAGTGGGAGAAGCTGGCAAGACAGATACGGATGCCCGATAAAATGAGGTGAGTGCACAGTGAAGGGTAGGCAGCCGTTTCCAGGGCACCCCATAGGGAGACACAGGTCCATCTTCAAGGGAGAAGAGAAGGCAAGTGGGGAAAGGGGCATCTGAGTTAGGAGGAATTGTTCAGATGGAGAAGATGATTCTGGACAAGGGAACCAGGTTGTACAAAGGTGTAAGAAACTGCAAGTCATGGCATTTAGCTAAAGATGCAAAGGGACACAGTGAAGCCGGGAAGTGGCTGTGCTGAGCAGGGCAAGCCCATGTTGGAATCGCAGGCTGTGCAAACCAGCAGACGTTTATGGAACGGGGTTCAGAAAGCCAGCTCTGATGGGGAGGTGACGCCAGAGACAGATACTGCTGAGAAGCCACCATTGCAAGTATTATTTTTAATAGCTGTTCCTTGCATTGGAAACTACTCTTAGGCTTGTGTCAGTTATTGTTTTGCTGAAAGGGTCTGGCCCTGCCGAGCCTCACCTCCACCGTGTAATGTGAGGGACGCCCAGAGGTTCTGTCCATCCCAAGATCTGGCCTGTCTAACCCCACACTGGCCCCTTCCCAGCCACCCTCCATGGCCAATACTCCCAAAGTCCTCGGGACAGTCTCTGAAATTAGCTCCCAATAAGAATCCACATATTGTTTTACATATACATGATTCCATTTGATCCTCACAAAAACCCATAGATTAGATAGCAACCCCAATTTACAGCAGAGAAAGCCATGAACTATGTCAGCATTCACGCCGCTAGCTAGTAGAAGAGGGGGCTGAAACCGAGTATTACTTTCTCTGCACCTTAGGGTTCCATCAACACAAAGTGAGCAGAGTAGGCCCTTGGACCTGCTAGAATAATCCAGGAGTGGAACCCAGGTGTGGACGGAGCTCTAAGGACCCTGGACTAAGGAGGGAATCCGCACAGTGGGGAGTGGGGGGCGCTAGAGGGCTTGGGGTTCCTCTGCAAGGAGAAGGAACTAAAGGTCCATATCTTGAGCACTAGAGATTCTCAGACTCAAGCGGACCCAATTGTCCCCAGAGAGCTCGTGGCACCTGTTTGTTCTGGGCTGCTCTCCCGGATATTCTGGTTCTGCAGTCAGGTCCAGGAAGCAGCGTGGCTACCAGGCTCCCGCGTGGTTCTGATGTAGGGTCTGTGGGCACACCATTCACGCGATAGCCTAAGCCCTGGCACACGTGAATGGCTGGCTGGAGAGAGTGTACAGACAAGGAAACTGAGGCTCAGAGAGAAAGAGACTTGCTCATGGTCCTAGTGGCAAGACTGGGGCCCGAACCTGTTCTTCCAATTCCCAGAATGGTGCTTCCTTACCCAGCCTGCCAGCGGCCAACCAGAGCCAGGCCCACACCCACCAACTCACATGTTCAGTGGAACCCAAGATGCCAGTTCTTTAATGAGGTTGTCCACACTACAATTTATGAGGCTCAAAGCCCTCAGCAGGGCTGGTCTCTGCCAGGGTTCATTTATGCAGTCCGTGGGCTTTCCAACACGCCCGTAACGTCAGCAAGGGAGCTGCAGCTGTCAGCCCATGGGCTTGCCTACATTCTCATCCTGTCACCATCCGTGTTCATGTCTCTGGGCTGGTTTACCCTGGAGCACCTGATTCTCCTGGTCAGAACCTGGCCCTGTCCCCTGGACTCCAGCCCCAACCCCGGGCCTGACCCGAGTCCTCTGGACGCCAATGTCCTCCACACTCTGCCTCCCCTTGGCTTTAATCTAAGAGCAGGACCCCTTTTCACTGAAGCAGCTTTTCCCTGTGTAATGAGTGTCATCAGTTAGGCAAGAGCAAGCAGGTGGGAGGTGGCCAGAAAGCTGGTACAAATGTGCCTTTTTTATAATGCTGCATAAATCACCTTAATTAAAAATTAATTAAGTGCCCTAAAATTTGACATTGGTTTAAAAAAGAAATTTGAGTTAGGAGAGTTAATGTAGGTTTTGTAGCATCAAATCTCCAAGACACGATTGAAGGAGGGGAGTGTATGTGCGTTTCTGTTTGGAATGCATAATTAGAGAAAAGGGACCATTCTCAACGAGTAAACCCAATAAGTCACCCATGGTGTAGAACAGCGATTCACACAACCTGACCCAGGCCACACTTGTCTCTGATGCAGATCTGAGCTCATCGCTCCTGCATCCGGAGAGAAGATAAATGGGCAAACAAATGTGGCGTGTGATGTTCCAAGATGCACATGACAGGTGACTGAGACAGGAATTGCCAATGTGAGGCAGCTTGTTAGGTGAGGGGCTCAGGGAATATGCACAGGAGGGCAGAAGGCTTCGGGGAGGGGCATTAATAAAGATGGCACTAACTATGTCCCATTAACCTTGCAAACATGTGGCCATCAACAACTACTACCCAGAACCCCAGAATCAGGATGCCAAAGGTGGAAGGGGTCTTGGAGACAGGGTTTGAGGTCAGCACCTGCCTGCCCCAGAGGGCAGTGGAGTCATTACAGGTGAAGAAACCAACCAGAGGCACAGCTGTCTCAGCCAGAGACCTCCCACCTCCAAGGACGTGA